>MJUU01029212.1:6211-23142 GCA_002080025.1 Modiolus philippinarum
AAGGAGAAGGAAATTTTAAAACTTAAAACAGAGAAAAACATTTCGTACAAAGACGCAAGTCAACAAATTTCCTTATCAAAAACATCTTCAACAGCAACATCCTCATATGCAGACAAAGTTAAAAAAAAACCTAACTCTTTCTCGCATGTTCAGACCCAAACAAATTATACTTGGCCAATTGACACACATATCTCAAGACCATTAACTGTGGAAACTGTACCGAAGGAAAAAATCATCACTCCATCAAAATTTTAAAAAAGCTTCAAATTCAAGCAAGTCAACACAATCATCGCAATTAACACAATCTTTGTCCAAATCTCCATCCAAAGCTCAATCATCATCTAAAAAAACAAAAAATTTGAAAACTGGCTCTAAAATTGCTACAGCCAAAGAACAGAAATCTGCAGAATGTTCGTCTACTGCAGGAAATAAAAAAAACACCTAGAAGTGCAAATAGCCACAGACAGGGTAGACTCGAGAAGTCCAAATCGGCTATTAGGACTTCTAACAGATTTGAAAGCCTGTCTTCGGACGAAGACACTGGCACATTTAAAACGTCCGGTCCACGCCAAAAACCGTGGTGGGATGTGAGCATTTGGGGACCATTAGATTCCCACATGGATACATCCGAACCGGATAACAACATCGAAAGTGAACGACCACATAGTAGGTCTTCTTCTGTTAGTGGATTATCGTCTCGTCATCCTTCACTTTCCCGAAAGGCAAATATCTCACCAATACGACTAAAATGAACAATATAATTCAATGGAATTGCCAAAGTTTTAAGATTAATTTTATTGAAATTAGTTTATTAATTCAAAATTTTAATCCTGCGGCATTTTGTCTTCAGGAAACACACCTGAAGAAAAGTGATACGTTGAATGTAAAGAACTACTCCCTCTATAGCACTTATGTACCTGAGAGTGAACAAGCTGCTGGCGGCTCAACCATTCTTGTCAACCACAATATTGTCCACAGTACTGTTGATCTAAATACCGATCTTCAGGCTGTTGCAGTGAGAATTTCTTTAGATAAAACGATCACATTATGTTCTGTATTATTACCACCTAATTTCAACCCCAGTCTTAGTCAACTTAAAAACTTGACCGACCAACTGCCCGCCCCATTTATAATAATGGGTGATTTCAATGCTTACAATCCATTATGGGGCAGTTCTGCTTTGAATGACAGAGGTAAAAAGATTGAAGACATAATGTCGCAGGAAGGTTTATGTATCTTTAATGATGGTTCACACTTATTTACATCCTGGAAATGGGGCTATAACTATAACTGACCTATCTCTACTGTTGGACTTCTCCTGGAAAGTACACGATGACTTATGTAGTAGTGATCACTTTCCGATTATTCTTCAACATCTTTATTCTACTACCGGAGAAAAGCCACAGCGCTTTAAATTTGTTAAAGCCGATTGGTCTCTCTATGAAAATTTATGTAGAGAAGAATTGAAATCTGAATTGTTTGAAGATGTTCTTGATCCCTTAAATCTTTTAGTGAAAAAATACTTTCCATTGCAGATAAATCTATACCGAAAACCTCGGCAAACCCAAAACGGCCTGGGAAACCCTGGTATGACGATGACTGTTATGATGCTCTGACAAATCGTAAAAAGGCAGAGCAGCTTTTCAATAAACATCCAACGACGGACAATCTTGGCAATTTTCGCGTTTTTCGTGCAAAAGCTCGAAGAACCTTTAAACAAAGAAGACGCACTTCTTGGCGCAACTTTGTCTCTAAATTAAATTGCCACACCCCTATGAACAAAGTATGGAATATGGTACAAAGAATCAAAGGTAAAAATAGGAAAGCTAATGTCCATCACAACTGGACAAGATATTTTAACATCTGAAAAAGATATTGCAAATAAAATCTGAGAAACTTTTGAGAAACATTCTTCTTCTAAAAATTTAGGACCCACATTCCAGAGAATTAAAGGACAAAAGGAACGAAACAAACTTAACTTTAAATACAGATTATTTTTGATTGATGAACTGAAACAATCCTTGGATAAGGCACATGACACGGCATGTGGCCCTGACGATATCCATTATCAACTCTTCAAACATCTTCCTTTAACAACTCTGGAAATTCTTTTAAACCTTTTTAATAAAATTTGGTTAACAGGGAAACTACCACCTATGTGGAAACAAGCAACTATAGTACCTATTCCAAAACAGGGTAAAGATCATTCCGAACCATCTAATTACAGACCACTAGCATTAACTAGTTGTGTCTGTAAGACAATGGAACGGATGATATCTCGAATCGAACGGTCTTCTGTCGAACATCCAAAATGGATTTCGACAAGGTCGTACAACAATAGACCATCTAGTTCGATTCGAAACATTTATCAGAAATGAATTTAAAGAAAGAATATGCAGTGACTATCTTTTTCGCCATTGAAAAAGCATATGACACAACATGGAAATATGGTATTTTAAAAGATCTTTTTGATATGGGGTTGAGAGGAAGTTTACCAAATTTTATTGAAAATTTTCTCAAGGATCGTGAATTCAATGTTAGAGTCAACTCTACATTTTCTGACTCGTTTCAACAAGAGATGGGTGTGCCGCAAGAAAGCATCCTCTCTGTCACACTATTTAGTATTAAAATAAATAGTTTGGCCCAGGTTTTAAAAGATAACATTGATGGATCTCTTTATGTAGATGATTTTCTGATTTGCTATCGTTGCAAAAACATGAATAACATAGAACGCCAATTGCAATTATGTCTAAATAGAATCGACAAATGGGCAGTTGAAAATGGTTTTAAATTTTCAAGCTCGAAAACAGTCGGGATGCATTTCTGTTGTAAGCGGAAAATGCACCCAGACCCAGAGCTTAAACTATACAATAACCCTATAACTATTGTAAAAGAGGCCAAGTTCCTTGGTTTAATTTTTGATAGTAAACTTTCATTTATTCCCCATATCAAAATGTTAAAAGAACAAATGCCTAAAGGCATTAGATATTTTAAAAGTTGTGTCGAGTACTGACAGTGGTGCGGATAGCACTGTTTTATTAAATTTATATCGATCGTTTATTCGGTCAAAATTAGATTATGGATGTTTTATTTACGGTTCCGCCCGTAAATCATACATTAAATTACTAGATACCGTTCACCACCAAGGTTTGCGTCTTTCATTAGGTGCGTTCAGAACTTCTCCTCTGGAGAGTCTCTATGTTGCAGCTAATGAACCATCCTTGGATGACAGACGTATTAAACTTGGTTTACAATATGCAACAAAGCTTAAAGCGTATCATTCCAATCCTGCCCACAACTGTGTTTTCAAACCTCTTCACAAAGCTGACTATGAAAAACGCCCAAACGTTGTACAACCTTTTGGTCTTCGTATCAAACCACACCTTGAATCTGCTAATATAAATTTAGATGAAATAGCTCCTGTAGAAACTCCCAAAAAAACCTCCATGGCTGAGCCCAAAACCAACATTTAATTTTGAACTACGCAAACACAAAAAGGCTGATACCAATCATCTGGTTATCCAGCAGGACTTTACAAGAATTAAATCTGAAAATCCTGAATACTTGCAAATTTACACAGATGGCTCTAAGGATGGAGACAGACTGGCTTCTGCAGCCGTTTTTGGAGATCGTGCAGCAACTTTCCGATTACCATCCTTTAGTTCCATATTTACTGCTGAAGCTTACGCTATTTACTCAGCACTTACAATTTGTAGCTGTATCACAATCAAATAAATTCATGATTTGTTCCGATTCACTTNTGGTTATCCAGCAGGACTTTGCAAGAATTAAATCTGAACATCCTGAATACTTGCAAATTTACACAGATGGCTCTAAGGATGGAGACAGAGTGGCTTCTGCAGCCGTTTTTGGAGATCGTGCAGCAACTGTCCGACTACCATCTTCTAGTTCCATATTTACTGCTGAAGCTAACGCTATTTACTCAGCACTTAAATTTGTAGCTTTATCGCAATCAAATAAATTCATGATTTGTTCTGATTCACTTTCTTGCCTATTGCCAATTGAAAGTCGAAAAACAAAACACCCAATTATATTTTGAAAATAGCCGAGTTCTACAAATCACTTGTAGCATTAGGCAAAAAAGTCATTGATGTTTGGATCCCTAGTCATGTGGGGATCTATAGAAACACAGTTGCTGACCAGAAAGCCAAGGATGCACTAGATGACGAGGTGGCGGATTGTCCAGTACCGTACACTGACATGAAGCCTTTAATCGTTAAATACATTTTAAAGATATGGCAGGCCAAATGGGATCTTCAAATAAATAATAAACTGCATGGAATACAAAGAGACGTCGGTACACAAGTCGGTTCCTGAGGTAAAAACCGTAGGGAACAGGTAGTGTTGACTCGGTGTCGTATTGGACATACTAGAACAACACATAGTTTTATCCTCAACAGTGATGACCGACCTGAATGTATTCCATGCAATTGTCCTTATACAATTCAACATGTTTTAATTGAATGTGTAGATGTTGCTGATATCAGGCGTGATTTTTATTCAGCTGATTGTCTTAAAGACCTATTAACAAATGTCGCTGGCGACAAAAGCGTTCAATTTTTAAAAGCAATCAATTTATTTAGTAAGATTTACATGGATCAATTTTAAACAAGTTCATGAAGTTTCTAATTTCCAATAGTGTTACTGTTCAACCATAATTTCTTTTATTATGTTTTTAACATTTTTACACATTTGTTTTTACTTGTATAAAGCTATATCGTTTTATATTGATATTTTATTTATCTATTAAATTGTTCAATATACTCAACAGTTCTCGCCACAATATAGCTGAAATATTTCTGGCGTAAAACATCAATCAATCTTCTCGGTGGTAAAACTGCAAGTGCCTTCATAATATTCTTTGTTAAAAATGTACTACGCACAAAGTTTGACTATTTTAGAGATGTTCAGAATTGTATTTCAAAGATTGATTATATAATATCTTGTTTTATTTACTTTTGCATCATTTTTGCTTTTATACAAACCTCAAATTCAAACTCGATTAGATTTAATAGGAAGTGTTGCCTTTTATTTTGCGGCTTCCGTATCTTTAATATACGATACCCTCATAGTATATTAGACTTTGGTGGAAAATGTTTTATTTTTTTAAACGTTTTAAAAATCTAGAAGCAATGAAATGGGAAAGAGGTAGGGCGCTTATTGCGACGATTTTGTTCACTAGATAATTGAAATGCATGTATCTTTATTTATGTCTAAGACACTATATTTAACCGATCGATTGCGTCATATTGTTAATATTTACCTGTAGTATCCCAAGGTATTTCGCTGCTGACCAAGACTATTAACACTTATAATTAATCTACAATGTGCATGTGCGATAATATATGGTATATATATGGTTTATATATAAGAATGGCCAGTAAAAGTAATTAAGTAGTCAATTTTTAATGCCATGTTTTACTGTTTTTTTTTATATCAAATGTTCTGTTATTGTTCATTAATCATAATTTTAAGATTAAGCAACGATCGCGCCGCCTCCGTAGTAAACGTTGTTTGAAACTAAATCTTTTGCAGCATCAACACGATGTTTACAAACATGAATAGGAAGTTTATAATTGCGATACAGGACTGCGGGAGTAAATTAAGAAGTTTGTATCTATGTTCATGTGCTCCTGATTATTTCAGTGTTTTTAATACGTTGTAGAAGTTAATCATTTGGACACATGAAAATATAGATACCAATATTTACATCAAAAAGTAACTTAAAAACATTTAACAAAGAAACAAAAAACAAAAATAAGTTCTGGTCGAGATTCGATCCTTGGTATATGATATACGATATATTTGATTTCCCTCTGTGTAACCGACTGAGCTACCTGGACAACATTTAAACTCACAGCGCCGGTAAAAATCCATCTGATCTTTTTACAGCAAAGTTCAATTTTGAACATGAAGCACCTCCAGAACCAAAATAAAATTTATTTGTACATACTTTGAATTTAAAGACCTGCGTAAAAAACCTTTGATTTTAATTGATTCTGTAGGTCCTTCTTGGGGGATTCCCATTTCAAAGGTCGTAAAAATGTCTTAAAAATGAAAGAATGCATTTTCGGGCTTTTTTAAAGACTTTAAAAATTATTGTCCCAGAATCGTATCTTATTATTTTAACATCTTATCAAAGCCCCAGTAATTTGTTTTTCTGTGAATATACAAAATTTTATAATTTTATGACAACTTTAGAAAATGACCCTTGTAGTGAACAAAATCCTCGCTATAAGCGCCCTACCTCTTTCGTATGTTAGTAGACACCGATGGATAAAAGTGACAATATAAGTCCGAAGCAATACGGGACTTTCGAGATAGGAACTCTCGTGTAATTGAAGGCAGAACCGTCTCTTCAAATACCAGTAAGAAGGATAATTGGATACCAGACCTATCGAATATAAATATATATACCGTCTAAAAACAAACTATTTATGAAATTGAAGTGTACTCATAATTTGTTCTACATGACAATTATTCAAATAAATTTAAGTTGACGAAAAACAATTAACTTGAAGAGCTACAAATAGATTAAATATAAATCACCCTTAGCTCAACAGTGTTAATTAATTAGTGATTCTATTTGACTGTCTTGGTGTATTAATTTTTGTTTGTTTGATAATAGTAGATTTGTTTCCGGAATGGACGCGACGTATTAGAGAGAGAGAGAGAGATACCAGGAAGGAAAATCCATTGGAAGTACGACAAAACTGAGAGCATACAACATAAATACAGAGCACATTATGAAAAAAGTCTGCGAGTTTTTCCCCTGATGCTCCCCATTCCAAAAAGAGCTGTCAGTATTCAACTTGCATTATTATTTATGCCTTAAAATATTTTAATCGTAATTTTGGCTTCCAATATATTTTGGCCTTGACGTGATGCTAAGACATGTTTTTACAGTTTTTTGGTTTTCTCCCCTTAACATGCCATATTTAAAATATTAATTTGGTTATTATTCTTCAAATTATATTTCTACTGCTAACTCTTGTTCCTAAAATGTTACTGTACATTTTTAATTCCCATCATAAATCTAATGGGAACAAATTGTGCGCCACTTTTAGCTGACCTTTTCCTTTTTTTTCCCCGCCACACGTAGTAGCGAGGTATTATGTGATACCCTCAGTCGTGTGTCCGTCCGTCCGTCTGTCCGTCCCCCGAAAGTTTCACACTGATAACTTGTGAACGAAATAACATAAAAGTCTTCAGACTTGGTATGTAACTTGTTTACCACAAAACTCAGGCCAAGTTTGATTTCCGGTTCAGAGGTTTAAGGGGTTCTGGAGTTATGCCCCTTAAAACTTTGAAATTTTGCGAATTTTAGGGTTTCCGACTGATAACTTGTGAATAGAATAATACATTGTCTTCAAACTTGGTATGATACTTATTTACCACAAACCTCAGGCCAAGATTGATTTTGGGTTCAGAGGTCCAAGGGGTTCAGGCCAAGTTCGATTTCGGGTTCAGAGGTCTAAGGGGTTCTTGAGTTATGCCCCTTGAAATTGTGCGAATTTTAGGGTTTCCGACTGATAACTTGTGAATAGAATAATATATTGTCTTCAAACTTGGTATGATACTTATTTACCACAAAACTCAGGCCAAAATTGATTTTGGGTTCAGAGGTCCAAGGGGTTCTTGAGTTATGCCCCTTGAAACTTTGAAAATTTGCAAATTTTAGGGTTTCCGACTAATAACTTGTGAATGAAATAATATATTGTCTTCAAACTTGGTATGTAACTTGTTAACACAAATCTCAGGCCAAGTTTGATTTTCGGTTCAAAGGTTCTGGAGTTATGCCCTTTGAAATTTTGAAATTTTGCAAATTATAGGGTTTCCTACTGATAACTTGTGAATGAAATAACATACAGTCTTCTAATTTGGTAAGTAAGTTGTTTACCATAAAACATAGGCCAAGTATAATTTTGGCTTGAGAAGTACACAAGGGACCTGGAGTTATGCCTCTTTAAACTTTGAAATTTTGTGGAACGTGACGGGGTATCATGTTATGCACCATTACTATTTTTTCATATGAAGCAAAGTTTTTTACAAGGGCTAATACAACAGAAACAAAAACAACTAGCCCAGACTTTTAATTTCAGATTCACGCGATGTACTTTCTCTTAATAACCCAAGATTGAAAGAATATTTACATCGCATCTACCCCAGTAAACTTGTAATTAAAGAGACAACCGATACACCCAATTCTGCTTCATACCTTGACCTTTTGTTATACATTGACGAACGTGGACGTCTGAAACCTAGATTTTATGACAAACGTGATGATTTTGACTTTCCAATTGTGAACGTTCCCTTCCTCTGCAGCAATATACCTACATTCCCAGCATATGGAGTGTATATTTCACAAATAATTCGTTACTGTAGAGCGTGCAGTACATACAGTGACTTTGTGAAAAAGAGCAAAAGCACTGTCACAAAAAGCTGCTGAGTCAGGGATATGTTCAGCCGTTGTTACTTTCGTCCCTTAAGAAAATTTTATGGCCGTCACCACGACATCATAGATAGATATGAAATGTCAGTGTCACAAATGAAAACTAACATTTTCAGCTAGATTCGCGTCTTCCCGGATTTGATATTACCGGTTTTGGCTTTACCCTGGATTGACCCACTGATAATGTGACGGGTGCTGTATGCAAAGCAGGTCATGCTTATCCTTCCGGAACACCTGATGTCAACCTCGGGTTTTATGGGGTACACACTGTCAGTGCTTTACTTTTTTATGTTGTCTTGTATATCATACTATTGAATTTAATTTTTGTCTTCATTAGTGATGTTTGTGGTACCGATTTGTCATTGTTATTGTCTGAATACTAAATAGATTTACATAAACTTCTCAAATTTTTACCTTGATGCTGTTTGAGGGTTACAGAAGTAACACGTACCATGGATTTTATCGGTTTTGTCTTCGGGGTAGAAAATGACATCAGTCAATCAGCTACAAAACAGATCTTCCGAACCCTTAATGACTTTGTGACGGGTGCTGTATGCAGGGTAGAACATGCTTACCTTTCCAGAGCACCTGATGTCACTCTGTTTTTTGAGAGTTCACACTGTTAGTTCTTAAGTTTTTTGTCTTGTATATGTAATGTTCGTCTGTTTTATGGGCCGGTAGTGTCTTTGATCTCCCGTCTTCTGGTGTTCTTGCTTTTGCCTTGTCTATGGAATTTGATTTATGTAATCTTTTGCTTATTTCCTTCTGTATTCTACTGCCGTTGTCGCATACTGATGTGCATTTTGAAATGTAATAGGCACAAAATATCCTACGCACGTCTGAAAAAGAACAAGAGGTTAATTCGACTGTGGAGGAAATGGTATAAAAAGGTGTGTCCAGTCTACAAACCTATTAAATGCGACGCCAATGCACGCTACGCAACAGCAGATGGCTCATGTAACAATTTAGAGTATCCTCGTTGGGGACAAGCTCACACAATTCAACGGAGATTTATCAAACCAGCATATGATGATGGTAATTAGAAATAAATTCCAGAATATTCATATACAATTATCTGAAACTCATAATATCTAAAATAAATTTATTTTCATGTATACGCCAAGAAATAAATATCTGTTGTGACTTGAAATCTTAAGTATAACTGAATCTAGCAATAAAGAATATAAGTTGCAGTACCGAGAAAAAAAGTGTACTAAACCTACACATTATGCAGCGATACACATTATAAATGGCTACTCAACCAACACACATCAGTCTTAAAATGACATAAACTATGATATATATTCACTTAACATTGAACGAATATGAAGTAAATTTGCATGAGGCAAAGTTTCTACAAATACGTGGTGAAGAAACCTCTCCATCTTTTGAAGTCGTCATGAGGCCTTCAACAATGAGCTTTGCACAAACCTCATAGAAAAATGAAGAGAAACGGAGAATGTGTCAAAGAGACAACGACCCAAAGGGGAGATACAGCATCTCAAAAACGCCATAAGATTTTCAATGAACGGTGAGGAAACCCCACTCCCAACGGCAGGTCGGAGTCGGCCCCCTAGTATGTTCAGGACGGTGCTCATCCCTGGTTGTCGAAAAACGTTACACCTGTTTCGCCCATGGATCGTCAACCTTCATACATTTTACCGGAAAAGTGATCTAACAACCGTTGTCATATGTTAGAAGACACAAAAAGCTCATAGAAATCAATCACAACATATACTGTCCCTGATATGTTAGAAGACACAAAAAGCTCATAGAAATCAATCACAACATATACTGTCCCTGATATAAACCACTGCAGGGCACTCATCGAGTGAATTGCAAGAAAACCTTGAGTAATGAAATACTGAGACGTGGGTACTATAAGCATAGTAGTGCTAATAATATTTGGAAAAACAAAAAATGAAATGCCAAAATTAAAAGCATTATATTGTATCAATATGTGATATTCTCACAAATTCAAGAACAAGTACACCATAGTTTAATACATATACCAGAATTTGTCACTGATTATTTACAAGGGACAATAAAAAAACAAAATAGTTTAAAACTTCTGACAAGGACACAAAAATTTAATGAATTATGCATGACATGTATGCAAATATGTATACCAAAAAGTGTTATTACATTTTATATATCGTTGACTCTCGTCCGAATGAAATCAGAAATTTTGAACTTCGGCATTTCCTGTTATTTTATCCTTGGAATAGTTACTTCTAGTATTTAAACTTTCCCATATGCATTGATTTTCTATACATTTCATATTTTAATTTTTGAAAAAAAAAATTTTCTATTTGAAGGCGTTTCTGTACCACGCATTCACGGAAGAAATGGTCTACCTCTTCCTGGTGCGCGGCTAATAAGCAACAAATTCTTCCACTCCGGAAATTTCAATAGAAATGAGTGTCATTTAACCGTGTTATTTATGGCATATGGTCAAACCATGATACATGACGTGGTGAAAACACCAACTGTTGAAGGTATGTAAAAGTTAATACAGAAGTTACTTCAAAGGAAATCGAACGATTACTACACTGGGCTTGTATATGCCATTTTATGGACAACTTCAATGAATTCTGAACTATAGCCATGCCATGTAATGTCTTTCAAAAGTCTTTTGAATTACTTAAAAGAGATAAAAAATGTCAAAGTTTATGTTGGAATCTCGTACAAGTTGTTAAAAAATAACTAAATACCGAAGTTTCTGTGAATTAAATTTCTGCATATGCGCATTTCGACAACTTAATATGTCTCTTCAGTGCAGATAAAATCTAAACGCTTGGAAGACCATAACTCAAAGATATGTAAAAACTGATAGAGAACAAAAAAAAATCAATATGATCTAAATATAAGGCCAAATTCAGCTAAGGACAGAGCTTTACATGAGGGAGATACTCCTTAGATTTCAACAAAATTTACAAAAATTTAGATATTGTAAGGTTCCAAATATAATCGGCTTTCGGGTCAGCACCGAAGTATTGACTTCTTGGCTGGTGAATACCCTCGAGGACTAACAGTCCAACAGCAGTGGCATCGACCCAGTTGTAACAAATAACTAAATACAAATGTTTCTGTGAATTATACATCCATTGAAGTGTTTAATGTATGGGGAATGTATTTTTTGGAGAATGCTAAAGAACAAAAGAGCATACTTTTAGGAACAATATAACACTGGTATGTTGTTAAATGAATGGTATAATTCTTTGAAGAACTATACAAATGTAGCCTTTTTTAATATGAAGAATGCACGGACATTTTCAAGCTTTTGAATAGATAATCGAAAATCTGATTTTCGCAACCAAAGTTACAACGATTCCTTCA
Organism: Modiolus philippinarum; assembly: GCA_002080025.1. Classification (NCBI taxonomy): domain Eukaryota; kingdom Metazoa; phylum Mollusca; class Bivalvia; order Mytilida; family Modiolidae; genus Modiolus; species Modiolus philippinarum. Next base: position 18,024 of record MJUU01029212.1, read on the forward strand.
TTATGGGATTTCCAGTCTCAACAATAACTGCACTTTGGATCATTGCGAGTTCAAATTTGCTACCAGATAATTTTTCTGGGGTAAATGTGGTACAACATTCCATAATCGCTAATGTTTAGCTTTAATGGATTCTTTTAACGGATTTGGAACGCGTTCGAATTTTATCAAAGTAAGACCGACTGTTTTTCCGTAAAATTTGGAAAAATCATTCCAGAAGTTTCCATGTTCCCTAAAAATGTTCAAAAACCGACTAAATTGACTTTTTTTGTAAACAAATCTTCCAGAACGGGATAGTTTTGCCTTGCAATAATGGAAAACGATTTTTCAAAGCCTCAAAATCATTGAAAAAATTGCCAAAATTTTTTTTACCGAAATCCAATCAAACAAATGGTCAAAAGAAGAATCTTGGTACACCGGGAATCATTATTTGGATATTTTGGCAGTATCTGAATCCAATAAAGCATTCTCTGCTTGAAAACAGACAGGTATTGGGGTGTTTTTCTAAAATGACAACAAAATCTCAGTTTTCAAAATTTTAAATATTATCAAAAATGTAGCTCGGAAGTTTTCAAATTTTTGCCCGTCTTAAATGGTCATTCTATTGACAGAGCCTTAATTTAATGGCTAAATTCAGAAATGAAAATGCTTTGTTTTGACATTTCGTCAAATTAGGAGAAATCCATCTGTAAAAATGGCGTGAAATTGGATTATCTCCCCTGTATTCAAACATTACATGCTATTTACAACTGTCACCAAAAAAAACACAAATAGGAATGTTCATTGGTATTTTACAACAATAACATCAATGATCTTCAGTCAGAATTCAGGCATTGAACTGAAACTTATTTTGTCATCAAATTGTTTACACTTGTTTTCCAATCCCCTTTATGTATTATTATTTATATGTGTTACTGTTTATGATTTNTTTGACATCCAAATATCAAAATTATCTCATCCATCGTGTTTTGAACCAAAACCTCTTACCTCAATACAGCTTCAAAAATGATGTTCATGTAAAAATTAGGTGATGCTTAACTTTTGGTGGACTGTATATTTACAAACGATGCTGGCGACAAAATTATTCAATTTTTAAAAGCTGTTAATTTGTATAGTAAAATATAAGTATATTATCCATTTTTAAATTTCATCCAATTTGATCTATTTACCTTAAATTGTCTAATATATGATTCCATCTTTTATAAATCTTTTTATCTGTACGTAGCAACTATTTAACTGTATATTTTTTTACTATATTATGAACAGTTCGCGCCACGATATAGTTGAAATATTGTTAAGTTGGTGTCAAGCAACAATTAATCAATCAATCAATCTAAATTTGGAAAATGTACTAAATTAGTTACATTTGTCGAAGCGGAAATGATTTTATTTTCAATATTAAAAGAATCTTTTGATATGCTTATTATCTCCTCTTGGTACTGGAAGATAACCGACCAAAGATAAATTTATATCACTGCGATGTAAAGTTAAAGAATAATTAAACCTGTGATATAGATCTTTTTGTAAGTTAACGGCAATTGTTTTTCAAAAATTTGTAAATAAATAATTAATGTGACATCCGAAATTTCAAGTTAATCAATTTTAGTAAAATACCGAAGTCACTGTTAATTCATTTTCTGCATATGCGCATTTCGTCATTTTATGTCTCATCAGTGCAGATCAAACCAAAACATTTGGAAGTCTATATAATCGAAAAACATGTAAAAGCTGATAGAGAACAAATGACCAAAATTGTCTGATTAGAGAAGCCAAAATTCAGCTAAGGACAGAGGTATGCATGAAGAGGATACTCCTTAGATTTAAATAAAATATTGTAAAATTTAGATATCGGGTAAGTTTAAATAAATTCGGTTCTCGGGTCAAGACTGAAGTACTGAATACTGGGTTGGTAAATACCCTCGTGGACTAACAATCCAACAGCAGAGGCATCGGCCCAGTGCTAATAAAAACCAAATACCGAAGTCATTGTTAATTAATTTTCTGCATATACGCATTTCGATAACTTATGTCTCATCAGTGCAGATCGAAACATTTGGAAGTCTGTTAAATCGAAAATGTGTAAAAGCTGATAGAGAACAAATAACCAAAATGCATATGGTCTAAATAAAAAAAGGACACAGCCATGAAGGAGAATTTAGGTATTGCAAGTTAAGTAAATGATCTAAAATTATCACTGCAATTTTTAAGGAGCGAAAACAAAAGCAGGTGCGTCGACGTGAAAGCATCTATTGCTGTGCATACATCATCATTTATGAACGAAAGCAATATCCGTAGCAATAAGAAGTGTGATTGTTTTTGTTTGTTTGTATGTATGTTTTTTGTATGTTTTTTGTTTGTTTTTTGTTGTTTGTTGTTGTTTTTTTTTTGGGGGGGGGGGCTAGATGTTATCTTTTATCCTGCAAAATACAGCGTTTTGACATCATACCTCCGGATTCCTTTAGTAAGCTTAGTAGAAATTAGTTTATCCTATATTTTTACCTCACGTTGCCACAAAAAGGATGAGCTTTTGACATCACTAGTTGTCCGCCATTCGTAAACTTTTCATTCTTTAATTTTCTCCTCCAAGTCAGCCAATAATATCCAAACTTGGTCACAATAGTATTTTAATTTGATGGTCCCTTAGAAGTGTCCCGACAAGTTCGCAACTTAGTTGAATATTGGACACAAGTAGAAAACATATTCAACGATCTTTTCTCTTGGCCATTCGGAACCAAACTTCCTTATTGTAGTCTCTAGTTGCCCCGCTTTAAACAATACACCCGGCAAGTCCGTATCATATTTGTGTACTTGAGGCTCAGAAACTGAGCCTGAATCGCTAACCTGGCAAAGTGCCTGCAGCAGGGAGTGAAACTGATGTTTGTTTGTCCTATGGGATCCTGTGTTTAAAATATGTTCGGTGCTGTTGGTCTTGTTTTTTTATCTAATGAAATCAAAAAATGCAATCATAGCTTTGCTGAAATGCTTCAATAGTTTCAACGCATATGTTTTCCTATAAGGGTCCCCTTTTAAACGTAATTCTATGCTTTGAGCCATTTCGTTTGTCGGATCCAAACAAAATGAGCAATCGTTTTGAAGAACATTCCATACATCATTTCTGTAAAGATTGATTGAATTTGCTTCAAAGCATTTGATGAAAATGATGGTTTTTTTTCGATATGATCAAATGTTTAAACTCGATCCACGCTGGCGGCAATGTTTTTTTTTTATCAAATTGGAACTAATATACATCGGGAAACGAATACCGAAACAAGAACGAGAAAAAGGGGAATTATAAAATCATAATTCCAAAATCACGGCATTTCACATCCAGTACGAATGGAGACAGTATGACAAAGACAAAACAAATAAACAAAAATGAACAAGAACGCTACTCAACTAAAGCACTGGCAGTGTGAACCCCTATAAAAACTGAGGTATCATCAGGTGCTCCTGAAGGGTAGGCATGATCTGCACCCCGCATGGCACCCGTCACACTGCCAGTGAAAAGTCCGGTTTTGTCAAAGTCGGTATTAGTCAGTCCGCTAACAAGCTCTGTATCTACCCAAAAGATATCTGTTCTCATTTGTGAAATAGAAACATTGTAACGGTCTGTCAAATCGTAGTGACGACTGTAAAACTTCTGTAGTGACATTTGCAACAGTGACTTAACATACCCTTGATGTATAAGTCTTTGAGACAGTTATTTCGCTCTGTTGACAAAATCGCTGTACAAACTACAGGCATAGCAATAGCGAATGAGTTGTGAAATGTACAGGCCATATGTTGATGATGTTGGAATATTACTGCTCATAAACGGGAAGTTCACTATTGGAAAGTCGAAATCATCACGCTTGTCGAAAAGTTTTGTTTTCAGACGTCCAGAGTTGTCAATGTAGATGTATAGGTTCGGGTATGATGCTGATGATGGTGTATCAATGGTCTCTTTACTTTCGAGTTCATTTTGGGTGCATAAGATGAAGGCTATCCTTAAATTGAGGATTGTTCAATGAATGAACACCATCTATATAACGGAATCTGAACTTGAAGGATTTGGCCAGCTTATTGTCTTTTTTCTGAACTAGCCCTTGTATGAACCTGGCTTCATTCGAATAAAGAAACAAATCTGCTAAAAGTGTCACACAATTTTTACAAATATGTTATCAATCAAGAATTCAAGCATTGCGATGACATCCTCATTGATGTGTCCCAAATGAAAACGGACATTTCAGCTAGATTTCACGTCTTCACGGATTTCAAATAATCTGATTTGACTCAACCCTGGATTGACTCACTGATAGTGTGACGGGTGTCGCTAGCGAAGCAGGACATGCTTACCCTTCCAGAGCACCTGATGTCACTCCCGGTTTTCATGGGAGTTCACACTATGAGTGCCTTAGTTCTTAATGTTATCTTTTTATTTCCGTGCATTGTAGCTGTCTCACGTCCTTGTTTTGTCTTTGTTTTTATCTGTTACCGTTTTTGCCATGTCTTTGGACTTCGATTTTTGTAGTCATCGCTTCCCTTGTTCCTTCGGTATTCTACTGCCGTTGTTTGTTATCCTCCTCTGTATACTTTTTGTGTGAATCAGTGTGATGTTTAACAAAATAGGCCACATCTTTACCTATCACTAAATTTGAATATCTTCTTTTACCCTTTTTAGTACAGAACGACTGATGTATTAAATCCTGGAGTACTGACTTTAGCTTATCGTGTGGAAGAGTAGTATATAAAGTAGAAAAATCAAATGTTTGACTCACTTTCAGTGGTTGAGTTTATTTGAAGATATTTTAATAAGTCTTTTGAGTTTTTGAGAATGCACATCTATTTACTCCACTTGTTGAGTATACTTTATTACTTTATATCTTGAGGCCGTAAGTAATGATGTGAGGAGCTTTAAAGGGGGTTTGCATTGTATTTGGCAGACCCGGCAATGTATCTCTGTTTGTAAGGGCATTTATAAGGTCCTTCATAAAGAATAATCTTTGTGAAGGACTTTATATATATCATTCCTATTTGGTTTGATTTCATTTGCTTCGTTGGTTTTAAAGGATAAGATGAAAATGTGAAGTCCCATGGGGCCAATGTTAAAACATGATCCGTGCCGATGTCCATGTTTTTTTTT
>MJUU01029212.1:23178-71932 GCA_002080025.1 Modiolus philippinarum
TTTTTTGTTTTGTTTTTGTTTTTTTGTCGAATCGGAACAAAATGACCGTTCTTTGTAAAGAACCTTTCAAATATCATTTCAGTAGTTTGCTTCAATAGTTTCAGAGCAGATGTTGAAAATGATGTTTTTTTTCATAGGGTCTAATGTTAAAACTACGTTCTGCGCTCGCGGTCATGTTTTTATCGAATCTGAATGGAATGTGCAATCTTTGTGAAAGACTTTCCATACATCATTCTTGTAAAGTTTGTTTGAATTTGCCTCAGTGGTTTCAGAGTAGAAGATGCAAATATGAATTTCCAATAGGACCAATGGTAAACTATGTTTCATGCCGGAGGCCATGTTTTTTGTCAAATAGGAATGATTTGTGCAATCTTTGTAAAGGTCCTCCCATACATCATTCCAGTACAGTTTAGTTAAAATTTGCTTTAATAGTTTCAAAGCAAATGTTGAAAATGATGTTTTTCCAATAGGGTCCAATGTTAAGGTACATGCTGGCGGTTATTTTTATCGAATCGGGACGAAATGTGTAATCTTTGTGAAGGCTCTTACGTACATCATTCCTGTAAAATTTGATTGAATCTCAGAGTTGAAGATGAAAATGAGAATTTTCCATAGTGCCAATGTTAAAGTATGTTGAAAGAAGAGTATGTTGTTTAGAGAAGATGAAAATGTAAAAAGTTAACGCCGGACAACAAAGATACGACAGGCGACGGACGCAAAGTGATAGCAATAGCTCACACTGACCCTTTTGATAAGGTGAGCTAACAAGATGACTAAAGGCGGGGCTTAAAGCTTGATATTAGACACTATGGGGAAGAATTGAAAGATCTCCTTCAATCAATAAAACCAATTGACCAAACTTGGTCGTAAAAATCCTTGGTTGGTCCTCTTTATAAAAATGTGCCCGGCAAGTCTGTGCTTTATCAAAGATGGCTGCCAGCAAGACATAGTTTAACTTTTGGCCCTATTTCAAAACACATGCAAAAATCTGAAACTACCTAGCCAATTTCAACCTAACTTGGTCAAAATGGTATTAAATTAGCCCCTTTTGAAAAATGTTTCAGGTAGGTCTATATCACATCAATGACGGCCGCAAGCAGAGAAAATAATTAACATTTGACCTTTATTGGAAAGCATTAAATTATTAATCCTTTCCTCTAAAACAACAATGCTAACAGGATCCAACTTGGTCACGATATGAAAAAGAAAGGAAATGGGGTAAATGTCAAGGAGACAACATCCCATATCCAGGTTAAAACAAAGCATCTAGGGGTCACCGTACGGACTTCAACACAGTGAGGAACCTCACACCATATAGCAAGCCCTAAATGGTCCCAAAAAGGTAAAAAAGTGAATAAATCAATGGAAACAAACCACATCCAATAACCCGAATATCAAGAAACGAAAATTTTATAAGAAGACACGGGCAAGCCAATGATCAACATATTCCTGACTTGGGACAGGCGCAAAAACTCTGATCTACCCAAAGGTATATGATCTCATAAGTGAAACAGAAACATTGTAATGGTCTGTCAAATCATGGTGACGACCGTAAAACTTCTGAAGTGACAATTGCAACAGTGACTGAACATACCCTTGATGTATAAGTTTTTGAACTATGTAAGATAGACTTTTCATACTTGGCAGGTGAATAGGTCTAGTCAAGTGGAACATAAATATGCAAAAAAATAGGTCAGATCAAAGGTCAAGTTCACAGAGGTTAAAAAGATATGATGTTGACTGTTTTCACATATTTGACTGTAGAACCCATGTTATTTATCGTATTCAGACGGGGTTTGTTTAATGTTATTGCTAATAAAATTACGCAACTGTAGTATGCCAACAAATTTGAGGTAGTATTTACTGTTATTGAGAAACAAGAGACCCAAAGGGGGAATAAAAGTTTTGACTGGTCCGCTTGTCTGTTAGTCCGTCTGTCCGTCTGTAATCAAGTGGTTATACCATTTGTCCGGATAACTCATCCTACAGTTTTTAAAATAGGAAGTTTTTATTTTGCAGGTTGATTGTGTACATATCAAAGACGTGCATGTTCTTTGATTTTCATTTTTCCGGATTTTTTATAACTTTTCAGAATACTTCACATTGTTGAATTTTGTCATTTTTATGCATTATATTGTATATAGGGTACATCATTTGTCCGGATAACTCCTCATACAGTTTTAAGATAGTAAATTTTTATTTTTGCAGATCGGTTGTGCATATATTGAAGATGTGCATACTTCTTGAATTTTGATTTTTGTTGATTTTTCACAAAAATAAATGTATTTGTTGAACTTTATGCACGGATGAATCCTCCTACAATTTTAAAGATATTTTACAGAATGATTGTGCATCTGTAGGAGATGTACAAACTACATGGATTGCGATTTTTGATAATTTCTAGATAATGAAGGGTTATCCGATAGGTTGGAGCGTGGAGTATGTGAGCTTGCTCACTAAGGTTCTTTAATTTTAAATTTTTTTTGTCAGATCTTGGTGCAGTATTTTTCTTTAAATTTCTTATAGCATGTATAAACAGATACATTTAGCAAATTAAACCATTTCAATCAACAAGAAGCCCATAGGGGCTTCGTCTGTTTCAGAGTAAAGGGTTTTAATTTGGTGTTTTTATGGTAATAAATAACTTTTATGTAAGATAGACACAGAGGTAAAAAGGGGGTTAAATTGGGTATTTTCATATATTTTACTGTAGAATCTAGGGGCATATGTAGTGTTTCATAAAAAAATCTTGTTCTACATTTCAAGGTATTAGAAAATTCATTTACCAAGGAATATTGTACAGTAAATTTTACTGTCTTAAAAACCTCATGAAAATTTGATATTTTGGGGGTATGTTGCGGATGATGAAATTTTCATTTGTTTCTCATCAGCATGAAATACATGTTTCTAGTGCTGCTGATGAGGAATAAATTTCCGAAATAGCCATACAGCCCATTACAATTATTACAGTTGGAATTTACATATGTTTTATGGTCTCATGTTCAATTACTCCATATCCTTTCGTAAAATATTTAATACAGGAGTTTGTCTTTTATTGCAGTGTGGAGTTGGTGAAACAATTCCCCGTGGTAGAGAAGTATTTTTCTTAGATATGGTGTACTTGTACATGAAATAATATCTCATGTGTACACTTTGTTCAATTACTATTGTCTAAATTTATGTAAATTCTAAAACCGAAGGATTAACTCCCTCCATAGTAGTTTTGTCCTTAGCTATATTTGTTATAAGTGATTATTCGGATTTCGTTTAGTTTTATGCATTTTAAACATTTTCTGAAATTATGGATTTCCTTTGTTTGGGTTCTAGTGCTGCTGATGAGGAATAAATTTCCGAAATGGCCATGCAGCTCATTAGAATTATTGCAGTTGGAGTTAACAAATGTGTCTCATGTTCATTTACTCCGTATACTTTCGTAAAATTATTAATGCAAAAAGTACTGTGTCTTTTATAGGGAAAGATGGTAAACCTTTAGAGTGTTGTGGTGCTCATGCCAACAGGTAAAAGATCAAATAGGATTTGTTTTAGCTGACATGTTGACAATATATGTAATCTGAATATGAGGACATGAACCATAAAAATATCCGAAATATATAACGAAAGCACCTACAAAATGAAAGGCTAGGACAGAGTTTTGCACTTTAGAAATACTCGGAAATTATGTAAATGTTTTTTCAAAATGTTAAGTCGGCCAGACACAAAGTGCTCGATTATAGTGATAATACCTACTTCATTTTTGTTTATTTGTTTTGTCTTTGTCATACTTCCCAATTCGTGATGGATATGAATTGCCGGGATTTTGGATTTATGATTTAGAATCCTTCCTTTCCTCGTTCTTGCTTCGGTATTCGTTTGCCAGTGTAATAAGAGAACAACAATCTATTTTTTTGAGGGATGTGCTTGGAAGGAAACAACGGCAGTAGAATTAGGAAGGAACAAAGCATAAGATTACATCAAAGTCCAGAGACAAGGCAAAGCAAGAGCACCGGAAGACCAAAGACACTACACACCCATGAAACACAAACTACAAATACAACACTTAAAACTAAAGCACTAACAGTTACATCAAGTGCTCCGGAAGGGTAAGCTTGTTCTGCCCCGTCATACTGTCAGTGAGGCACTTATGGGTTAAAAGGATCTGTTTGATAGCCGATCGGTTGACGTCATTCTCAAACCCGTACACAAAACCAATGAAAATCCATGGTACATGTTACTTTTCTAACACTCAAACGGTACAATGGTCATTTTTTTAACGCTTATGTATATCGCTTAGGCAATCAGACAATAATAAGGACAAATCGGTACCGAAAACATTACTACCGAAGACAACACTTAAATTCAACAGTGTGATATACAAGACAATACAAAAAAGTAAAGCACTGGCACTGTTAAACACCATAAAAATCGAGGGGGACATCAGGTGTTCAGGAAGGAGAAGCATATCATGCTTTGTATGTAACACCCGTCACACTGTCAGTAGGTCAATTAATTATTGAATAATTTAAAAGAAACATAAATCAAAGTTTTATATTTGAGAAAAACGTCTAGACAAAAGTGTGGACTACAAAAATAGCCCCTATCCCAGCATATCAGATGAAATAAGTGAGTTGTTTGAAAACAAAATAGGAGCTCGTGCGCGATTAAAATGTCTTGATCTAGTTTCTTAATTTCATCGTAAAAATAGTTTTTACCGAAGACTCCTCTCAAGCACTCCATAAAAAGCAAATGATTGTCTACTTTGCAACATTTTGCTTTTTGTTCGTTGTACTTAAACCCTAACTTTTTAGCTCGCCTGGCTATTACCAGGGTGAGCTTTTCTCATCACTTAGCGCCCGTCGTCCATCCGTCGATAACTTTTCATTCAAAGATCTTGTCCTCTGAAACCACCTAGCCAATTTAAACCAAATATACCTTGGCTGGTCCCCTTCAAAGTATGTGATTTTTATTACCGTAGCTCATCCAAGATGGCCGCCAGTGGAGAACATAGTTGAACATGGGACCCTAAGGGAAATGCATTCAAAGATCTTCTCCTCTAAAGCCGCTTGAACAATTTTAACCAAACTTAATCACAATAGTCCTTCGGTGGTCCCCTTCAAAGTTTGTGATTTTTATGATTGTACCTCATCAAAGATGGTCGCGAGCGGGGAAAATTGTTTAACATAGGACCCTATGGGAAATGCATTCAAAGATCTTCTCCTCTAATGCGTCTGTAACAACTTTAACCAAATTTAGTCACAATAGTCCTTGGGTGGTCCTCTGAAAGTTTGTGATTTTTATAAGCGTACCTCATCCAAGATGGACGCAAGCGGAGAACATAGTTTAATATAGGACATTATGGGAAATTCAGTCAATGATCTTCTTCTCTGAAGCCCTTGAACAATTTTAACAAAATTTAGTCACAACAATCCTTGGGTAGTCCCCTTCAAAGTTTGTGATATTTATGACCGTACCTCATTCAAGATGGCCGCCAGCGGAGAACACAGTTTAACTTAGGACCCTATGGGAAATGCATTCAAAGATCTTCTCCTCTGAAGCCACTTGAACAATTTTAACCAAATTCAGTCACAATATTCCTTTCGTGGTCCCCTTCAAAGTTTGTGATTTTTATGTCCGTACTTCATGAAAGATGGCCACCAGCGGAGACAATAGTTTAACAAAGGACCCTATGGGAAATGCATTCAAAGATCTTCTCCTCTAAAGCGGCTTGAACAACTTTTAACCAAATTTAGTCACAATAGTCCTTGGGTGGTCCTCATGAAATAACCGCACCTCATCCAAGATGGCCGCCAGCAGAGAACATAGTTAACATAGGACGCTATGGGAAATTCATTCAAAGATCTTCTCCACTGAAGCCCCTTGAACAATTTTAACCAAATTAAGTCACAATAGTCCTTGGGTGGTCCTCATGAAAGTTTGTGATTTCTATAACCACACCTCATCCATGATGGCCGCCAGCGGAGAACGTAGTTAAACATAGGACCCTATAATAAATTCATTCAAAGAACTTTTCTGAAGCCCCTTGAACAATTGTTAGCAAATTTAGTCACAATAATCCTTGGATGGTCCCCTTCAAATTGTGATTTTTATGACCGTACCTCATCCAAAAAAGCCGCCAGCGGAGAACATAGTTTAACATAGGACCCTATGAAAAATACATTCAAAGATAGTTTAACATTGGGCCGTACAGGAAAACTTGTGCTATCAGAATTTGTTAAGCACCATTTTCCAGTTGAGTGATACAGACTCTTGAGAATCCTTGTTTTGACGTGCAGTAATTTTTATATTTGGATATTCACAGTCTTTTACATATCGATTTCTTTTCTGCCGATTAAAAGTTCAGATGTAATTTTGATTTAAAGTTTGAAGCATGCAGAAGTAGCGAGAAATCTATGAAATTTGTTAAACACATACGAGAAATGCATCTTGGAAGAACTAGAACGCCTGTACTACAACCGCAATAGTTGTAAAAGCATATGTCAACTACATGTAATATTTACCTCCGAAACAAAGGTTTTCTATAAAGCGGTATTATGCTGCTTAGCTATATCCTTACAGATAGTTTTATCTTTTTAAAAGTGTTTATAAGCTGAATGAGAACTGAAGCGTCATTCAAAATACGAATAGTCTAAGGACAATAGCAACATAAAAAACAAGAACCAATACAATGAAATATCTTTATTCTCTTTAACACAGTAACAAAGAAATGAACAAATTACATCAATTACAATATAATATTTATACAGCATGTGTAGAAAATTAATAAGTTAATTTAATGTGGTAACGGACAGGATAGACTTTCACAATGAATGTGTAATTATATTAATGAATTTGCATTATTTAAGCAAATTATCAGTTTTTGAAAAGAAAAATAATACATTAAATTTGAGAGCATTGACATTCTTAAAAAACAGCATGATGGTAAACAACTGTTGCTTTATTTTTTGAATAAGAACACGACAAAGTATTGTGGAACTCGTTACCGATGGCGATAGAGTCACAAAAGATGGCACAATCTATGTTTTATTGATATTCTGCCATCTTCCTGTTTCAGTTCCTGCCTTATTGTGTCAGTGAATGATGAAAATGTAAATTTGACAAGTACTTCTCAAAACCGAAGTAAATTAAAAAAAAAATTGTAACAGACCTTTTGAAAATAAATTTAATTTTATATAAACCGGTCTTTTAATCTTCGTTCAATACTGTTAACAATATATTTAGTTGCTAATGCTTCTTGATTATCCCAATAAATTTCCAAATGAATACCGAAGCAAGAGCCAAAAAATCGTATATCAAGAGTGCATGGCAATATAAGGATTACATTTTGGATATATAGACAGAGAACGTAAATGACGAAGACGAAACGAACAGTACATAAAACAAACGCCACAAAAATAAGGCATTAACAGTGTGAGCCCCTTTAATAAGGAGTGTCATCAGGTGCTCCGGAAGGGTAAGTATGACCCTCTTCACATGTGACACCTGTCACACTGCGAGTGAAAAGTCCGGTTTCATGTCAAATTCGGTAAGTGTCAATCCGGTAATATCTCGGGGTCTATTGAAATATGTCCATCTTCATTTGTGATACAGGTACATTGTAAAGATCAGTCAATTCGTGATGACGACCATAAAACTTTTTGTGAGACAATAGTAATAGTGATTTAACATAACCCTGGCTAAGTAGCTTTTGAGATAGTAATTTTGCTCTGTTGACGAAATCGACGTGCATATTACATGCACGACAGTAGCGAAAGGGCTGTGAAATGTAGATATACTGGAGATGTGGGTATATTACTACTCAAAAATAGGAAGTTCACAACTGGAAAGTCAAAATCATCACGTTTTTCATAAAGTTGGGATTTCAACTGGCCCGATTTGTCGATTTAAAGGTAAAGATCCAGGTATGATTCTGATTTTGGTGTATCAGTTGTTTCTTTAATTTCAAGTTCATTTTGGGTAAATAAGATGTAGATAATCCTTACATCTAGGATTGTTTAAAGATAAAACATCATCTATGTAACGGAAACTGAAATTAAAGGACCTGGCTAGATTTTTCTCTTTCTTCTTGACAAGCTCTTGTGTGAATCTCGCTTCATACGAGTATAAAAATTTGTCAGAAGTGGTGCACAATTAGTCCCCATTGGTATTACAATTGTCAGTTGGAAAAAGTGTCCTCCAAATTCTACAAATATATTGTCAATTAAAAATTCCAGCATGACAATCACATCCTCCTCAGTATACTTTTTGTTTGAATCACTGTGGTGTTTGACAAAATATGCTTTGTCTTTACCCAAAACCAAATACGAGAATCATTTTTCACCTTTTTGATGTAGAAAGACTGATGAATGAGATCGCGGAGTACTGATTTCAATTTGTCATGTGTAAGAGTAGTGTAATGTGTTGAAAAATCAAATGTTTAAAATTAAGGTCTGTTGAAGATAGATAATCAAATAAATCCTTTGAGTTCTTGAGAATCCACATCTAATTAACAGCGCTTGTTGAGTATGTTTTTCACAGTAGATCTTGAGGCCATCTTTGACTGCGGAGAGTAATGAAGTGAAGAGCTTTGAAAGGGGTTTTGTAGTGCATTTGGAAGACCCAGCAATATACCTTTCCTTGTAAGGACATTTGTGGAGTTTTGGCATCCAATAGATTGAAGGAAGGTTGTTGTTTTCGTCATTTACACTTATACCAAAGGAAGACAAGACAGACTTGTGATTGTTGAGGCTGTCCTCCTTTGGAATCGTACAAAGTGTGTAAGTTGGGTTACAAAATGAATTGTCAATACCCATCTCTTTCATCAAGCAGTCAATGTAGTGTCTTTTGCAGACAAATCTGATGCTGTTATGGGCCTTGTCTGTTGGAACAAATATCCCTTCATTGTTAATAATGTAGTTGTCATCGAGGAAGGACAATGTCTTAATAATATCCGGATCTTCAAATATGCTTTTAGAACTTGGGCTCATAGATGTCTTGAGGCCCCGTATAGGAGCTACGATCAATGATTTTATTCCAAATATTGGGAAAACTACATTCATCAAAAATATCCAACACCACATTCAATTCATTCAGCAAAGACATCACACGAACACAGCTAAGAAAGAAATATGAAGACACACATACACATATGTATATGTTATCGGGCTCTTGACAGCTATGTATCGTAAAATATCAACCCGTGAGCCAGAATATGAAGCACAGGTTCGAGTGAGCGTAGCGAACGAGCCCCAAGCTTCATATTCTGGCGAGCGGGGTGATATTTTACAATACATCATCTGCCAAAAGCCCGATAACTTGTTTATCATCCTTTGTTTTGCATTTTAGATTTGGAATTATTAAACTAAGATTTCAAATTCTCCCAAAGTTGCGCGGGAAATTCGACATACATGCCATTCTCGCCTTTTCAGCAATTTTCAGCTTAAAAACATTTTTTGTAGTTTTTAATCGTTTTATTGGCAAAGGTTTTGTAACTGTGTGAATATTTTGACCGAAATACTCTAAATAATGTCGATTTTGAATTTTGCAGCAACCTTTGGTTGTTACGACATTCTATCGTTCCTTGGAGCTTTTATGACGTCATAATGTGAAAACGTCAAATCTCTGCAGGATATATCAACGACCTATTTTTTCTGGCATCTAGTTTATCTATTTGTGTAATCATGATTCTGTTCTGAATCCCTAATCGGAAAGAGCAAATGAAATAGATGTTTAATTTTACAGATTTGATTTCGTTTGAAACCTTGAAAAAAAAAGTTATTGCCTTTGAAACTTTGGGAGAATCCCTTGATATATCCAGGTCAACCTCTGATATATCCGGGTCAACCAGATGCGGCTTCTGCGGAAAGGCTCTGCAGGCTGATATAACCATGGGGAAGGATGATAAGAACTTAAACCATCAGTTGCACCGGTAGAGCAAGCTTCTTATAAGACATCCATCGTGTCAGTTCAAGTAGTAAAGGATTCGGTAAAGTTTTACATTCTTTTGAATAACATATGCTTACAGCTATCGTCTTATCTTCTTATAACTATTTTGAGTAGCAAAGATTGTCTTGGTATTCCAATACCGGATGATGATAAAGATTATGTAGGAGGAATTCGATGTTTGGAATTTTCCCGTTCATTAGCTGGAAATAGTGGGGATAAAAAGATATTGGGTATGTCTAACATTATTGATTCTAATGCAACATTTATATAATGGAGGTTTTAATTGTCAAAACTGACCGGCAATTCCACCATCAACACACTTGGACAAAGCAGGTTCTCTATTTAGTATGGTTTCTAATATTGTTTTAATATTGTTCAAATATAGAACATGAAATCGTTTGATTACATTAGAATCGCAATAACAGTACATTATTTGGATACCTGAGGTCGTCAGTCAAATATCCGTTTAGAGGCTCCGCCATGCGTCATCATTTTGACCGTAAAATCTACGATAAACGCCCTCAGGTATTCAAATAATGTACTGTTATTGCTTAATTAATGTAAATCTCATATAGAGTTTCAGCTGTATAAAATGTGCATCAGATGTCTGCAACATAATGCAGCAGATATCAATGTTGTGTTTAATGTGTTTAATCCGAATACAGCCTGTCTCTTGGGATTATTCCTTAGCGTAATTAAAATAACGGCAGTAGAATACCGAAGGAACAAAGGGGTGAAATCGAAGTCCAAAGACAGGGCAAAAAAAACGATGAAGGGATACGGAGTTATTTCATAGCACACAAACGCAATCGATCAACGCTTTTATTGTTTTCCTTCATCTTGAAGTAACCATTCTTTGGTAAATCAGCATAATCTGATCTGCTACATATGTATGAAATATTTCCTGGATTTGACTTCCGACTTTGACATTTTCCCGGATTGAATCACCCACAGTGTGACGGGTGCTGTTAACAGAGCAGGACATGCTTACCCTTCCGGAGCACCTGATGTCACTCTCAGTTTCACTGGAGTTCACACTGTGAGTGCCTTTGGTCTGAATGTTGTTTTTGTGAATTTCACCCCTTTGTTCCTTCGGTATTCTAATGCCGTTGTTTCTTAGTGTCTAAAGTTTTCATGTTAGTAAAAGACAATGAAATAAAATTTTCTCATAACAAAAGTTCTTGATAGTTTGAACTATTGTAGGCAACAGGGCTGGTTTCAAGAGTTCTGCATTGCAATATACAAACTTAAGTAGTCCTTTACTAGTAAAAAGGAAGCGTGGCAATATTTTACTTTAAAACAAAATAGTAGTATTCAGTATTAATTTAAAATGAATTTACTACATACTAAAATACCAAAAAAATGCACAATAAACAGTAAATTTGGTTATACTGTACATGTGTTTCAAGGAATAACCTCTCATCAGCAGCATTACAATCAAAGAACATGGAAAGCTGTAATACAAAAGTAGTAAAAAGAAAAAAGCACTTAATACCAAAAATGTTGATTGTCATCATGCAAAAAATTAATATAATACAATGTTTGCGTGATAGCTTTAGCGTATGAAGATCGTTTCTTTTTGCCAGCTCTAATAAAATAAACTGTTTCTAATGTGGAATGCTTTTTCTGATTAGTATATAATTATTATATGTTGTAGTTCAAAGACAGCAAATTAATGTGGTCACTGGAGCAATTGATGGGTCAGTTGCTTACGGTTCATCGGAGGAGAAAATGAAACAATTGAGAACTGGGAAGGACGGTATTGTTATCCTTTACAGTTTATTATATATTAGCTTGAGAAGTTCCATTGTTTTCTTTTAGTATTTCGTATATGAAAAATATGAAAAAATATATTACCTTGTAAAGATGTTTATACATGACTATGAATGAAATAAAGAGGGATAACAAGAAACATCTGCAATGGCTGAATATTACAATAACATGCTTCAATCTGCTACCCATTTTCTCTTTCTTGTCTTACAATATGTTAAATTGTTTTAACAGAAAGGTGGTGGTTTATATATGTAATGAGGAAAATGATTTCGAAAATTGTATTATTTCGTGTATTTTACATCACACCTTAAGGCTTGTAGCTCATTTGAATGGAATGCCCTCACTATTTGGTGTGAAACATTTTAGCATTCTGTTTCGTCTGCAAACAAACACGATTTTTAGCTAAATTGATAGAGATTTGAATCAGCAACTTTTTTTCAAAATTTTCTAACATTCACCTGAATAATGCAAAAGTTGAAAGATTGCAAGGTATAGAAGACAAAATACTTAAAATTACTCCTAGCTGCAGAGTTAGCTTGCTGACTCTGAATCTTATCAAAGATGTCTATGTTTTCATTTGTGAAATAGAAGCAAGTAACGATCTGTCAAATCGTGGTGGCGACATGGATCCTTAAATTGCATTTATTCAAATAGAGGTCTAAATTATACAATTGCATTTTACTTATACTATAACTAGAGGATGATATGCCATAGCACAAACTTTTTATGAAATATCCTAATGAACGGAGGAATAAATGCTAAAATATGATGCTGAAGCTTGGTCAGTGGAATAAAATTTGAACAAATAAAAATGTATATATGTGCAATTCCAGGATTGTTAAAAATGGAAGCAGACGGACGTTTGCTACCAAGAGGGGACAAATCATCATGTATGCTTACTAATCCTGAAAATGACACGCCATGGTGTCAAGACGCAGGTATGTATTAAAGACTCAACTTAGGAGCATATAGTGACTCAACAGTACAGTTCGACATGAAATCTAAAAAAAATAATGCAAAATTTTGAAAAATCAATTCCGATTCAGGCCATGACAGGTTCCATAGGTACATTGAATACAGATACATTTTAGAAAAAATCATAGTAATAAAAATAGGACAACAAAATAGTAAACAAACAAATACAGAACAAGATGAAGAAAAATAGATACATTCACAGAATATTTGTTTCTTCCTTAACATGAAGATGAAATCTAACACATATTGAATGTTGCTTACTTGTCTCGTGTGTTCGTTCTAAGGGACCGACCATTTAACTTGAAGGGGGGGGGGGCTATGGTTTTTTTCTAAAAAAAATATTTTGGATCTGATTTTATGTGAAAAAAATATTTCATTNTTATAGCACTTTTAATGCTAAAAGTCTTTGGGAAGTGACACACATTTTACATACATAAGTAATGATTTATGACTAAAATTTTCATCAAATAAGCAAAAATCGAGCATTGCGCTGAGACCCTACGTGCATTAAAGACTAAATATTCAATCAATTTAAGATATCAATATGCAGTTGTAAAATTTAAGATATCAATATGCAGTTGTAAGAAAAGTTTATTTAACGACCCTTGCTCTAAATGAAACTTTACAGGTCAATATAATAATCGATCCTTATTACATATTATAACTTGCTCATAAGCTTAATTTGTATGGCCCACGGAGGCAAAAATGTGTTTGAACTGCATTTAAGCAAATGCTTATATCAATGAAGAGCACGTCTCTACATTTAATGAGATCACTTGACACGTCATCAGAAATAGATGATTCTCAAACTTGAAATTTTACACCCCTTTCTTACGATCAGAATGATAGTACCTGAGGGTATTCAACAACCCATTAGTCGATCGTTGCTGATCATATGAAACCGAACTTATTTGGAAACTTACAATATCACTTTTGGAAATTGTATAAAAAAAACTAAGGAGTGTCTCCCTAATGCAAAGTTCTGTCCTTTGGTTTTCCCATTTAGACATTGTTGGTTATTTCTCCTCTTTCAGTTTTTATGCATGTTTCGATTTAGGGTTTTCCAGATGTTTTAATTTTATCTTCACTGAAGAGACATAATTTGTCGAAATGGCCATCTGCAGAATTAAAGTAACGGTAACTTTGTCATTGAATTATGAAGTATCACTGGGTCGATGTCCCTGCTGGTAAACTTTTAAACCTCGAGGGTATTCCCCAACCGAGTAGCCAGTAATTTTATCGATGCCGACTCGAAACCGGTTTTATTTGGAAACTTGCCATATATAATTTAGTGAATATTGTTAAAAATTAAGGAGTATGTCCCTCGTTCAAAGCTTTGGTTTGAAATTCTTTAGATTTGATTTGAAATGAAGAGACATAAGTTGTCGAAATGGCCATCTGCAGAAACTGAAATTTACTTCGACAAATAGTTATTCAGTGCAGATATAATTATGTAAAGGGTCTGCCATACAACGACAGAAAAGAGAAGGGAAACGGGGAATGTGTCAAAGAGACAACGACCCAAAGGGGAGTAATAACAACACAAAGCCACCATAAGATCTTCAATGAACGGTAAGGAAACCGGAAACCGATGTATAGTAGATATTCTTTTTTATGAGAGTCTTAAGCTTTGCGATGAATTGACTGTGTTTTTAGAATACATTCATTTTCCGGTACCAATTACTTTGAGGTGAAAATGCCAAAGTAACATGAAATACTCTATCTTTTTGACTTGTACAAACATCGATTTACTTTTTAGGTTTTAATTCAAAAATTTTAATCAAATGCTTACAATTTCCACCAACATGGGTCCTACAGACAAAAAAAATGATAACCGCGTGATAAGAGTTGGAGATATAATTGCACGAAAAAGCTGTCAACGAATGAATATATTAAAGCCTTTCATATGAGCAAAAAAAATAATAAAACACCGAAATTACTGTTAATTTAGTTTCTGCATATGACCATTTCGACAACTCATGTCTTTACAGTGCAGATAAAATCGAAACATTTGGAAGACCATTAACTCAAAGATGTTTAAGAACTGATAGAAAACAAATAACCAAATTTTATATAAATAAAAAGCCACGATCAGCTAAAGACAGGCTTTTGCATTAGAGAGATACTCCTTTGTTTTCAACAAAATTGTAAAAAAAATTAGTAGAAGATATCACAACCGTCTTCCTGCATAGTTGTGTCCTATATCAAGAAATTCAATATAATTTGTAACTTTCTGCATTTATTTTCATTACTCGATATTTGGAGAAGTAAAATATGCATTCTGTTTCAGGTGATAGTCGAGTTAATGTTGTGTCTCATTTGAGCTCCGTGCATACCCTTCTTGCGCTTTTTCATAATATAATAGCAGGTGAGCTGAAATATGAAAACCCTCATTGGTCAGATGAAAAGTTATTTCAGGAAACTAGGAAAATTGTTGCAGCATGTCTGCAGCATATTACTTACAATGAATTTCTGCCTCAATTGATTGGTCGAAAACAGATGAAAAAGTATAAGCTTTTTTCCAAACAATCTGGTTTTGCCAACGTGTATGACAAAGCTGTTGATCTTTCCATTATTAACGGATTTGCGACCGCTGCTTTTCGTGTCGGCCATACATTAGTGCCAAATATCCAAGCTATGAAAAATGAGGATGGGATAGATTTCTTCAAGACTCAAATTCACAATGTTTTCAATAAGCCAGATTTAGTTTTGGGAAATGGTGGAGATAATTTTGAAAATTTGCTGCGATGGGCTGTTAGCGATAAATGTTCTAAGGCTGATAGGTAAGGTTTACATAAATATTATTATAATACGATACCTTTTTGTGAAACTCATCTTGTCTGGAGGGATTTTATCTATATTTGAAGATTGAATCTTTTATGAACGATCAAAATGAACTTATAACATTAAGGTTCAGACAAACGTGAGGACATGTATTTTAAAACCAACAATAACCTTAATTCTAACATGGCTCTTGTTAATCGTCAACAAGGATAATACTCGATAACCACATATTTCACACATGCGGAAATGGTATTGGAATATGAGTCAACAGGATGAAATACATCAATGTTTTTAAATTTTGTTCGTCTTGTTTATGAAGGAAATAAATGTTAAGAACAGTTTTAACTACATCAGGCCACTCAGACACGTAAATGTGTATTGTTTTTGCTTTCGATTTGAATTTTGAACTTGCATCTGTTTGGAAACGTCAGAATGTGTATTGTGACGTAATAGACACAGACAGCAATGGAGGTGGGAAATCCGCCTTCTCTTAGGTCGCTTCAGATTTGGAAATTCAATTTTCTGTCATATAAGAATCAAAATAATTCATGACAGGTATATGGTTATTGTCGTTTAACCATGGGCCGGGCCTTTATATTCGTAAATTTAACCCCTCGCTAACGCTCTGGGTTAAATTCGAATATAAAAGCCAAGCATATGGGTTAAATTTTCAATAACCATATACCTGTAATGATTTAAAGGTGCCTGAGGTTGAATAAAACATGGTTAAAAGGGTGTTAAGGTAGTGCAGGATAAAAAAAAAAACTGCGCATAATTCTTGCGTATCTGACAGAAAAGAATTCTATATAGGAATATTGGCCAAAGATTTTCGATGTCTTATTGTAGTTAAATATCAAATATGCTACTTTATTGGGTAACCATGCACAATATCAGACATTTTCAGCAAACTCCTGTTCTGTTAAGGGATATAATTTGTAAACAAACAATAGGTTGTTTGCCATTCATTCAAAAATTAATTCGTTGACCCAAAATTTTCCTTATCATTTCAACCATAATAGCTGATTGTTAGATAACAGATTTTCCACTTATATGGCTAGTGACCCCCAATTCTTGTTTTATTTTTTTTTATGTTCTAGTAACAAAGCACAAGTCATGAAAATATCAGAAAATTCTATGTGACAATTTTTAGACCCCATACCACTTTCAGCTTGTAACATATAGATAACTATTCATGCAAGATGGCTACAGATATAATGCCATGAAAGACTTCCAATTTAAAGAAGAACAGCATGAATTATCAATATTGTTTTTATCTTGATTTTAAGGGCCTCGACGTTTGGCAGCATGCTATGGTAATCAGTCTGACCGTACATCTGTCTGTCTATATGTCTGTCCGTCAGCATTTCATATGTCGTACGATAACTCAAGATTGTCTGCAGGGGTTTTTATAAATTATTTACTCAAAATTGAACTCGACCAAAGGAAGCTACCTTACGGTTTTGAGAAAAATCGGAAAACATTTTTTTAGTTGAAAACTTAGTTTTTATATGAAAAATGCATATTTTGAGAATTAATGATTTTAAATATTCCATAAATCAAGCTAAAATTGTCACTTCCACCAATCTGTTGAAGGAATTACTGATATATCACGATCTGGCAAATGCTTATATTAAGACAGTTTAGACCAGTCAGGCTATCTTATCAAATCATCTACACAGTGAGTATTCATTGTATCATTGAGTTGCCACGCTTTAGAAATTAATATAAGAAAGACAACGGGAAACACCTACATATAGAAAGACGCATATATTCATGGGTTACATTGATTTTAACAGATAGTAGCAATAATCATTCCATGTTAAAAGAATTAAACTAATTGTTATTTACAGGTTCTTCGTTCCTGGAATTAGAACAAATTTATTCCCGGGTGAAAATGGAACAAGAGGTATGGATTTGCCTGCTCGCAATATTCAACGAGGAAGAGATCATGGTCTTCCTGGTTATAATTCCTACCGGAAGTTTTGTGGCCTAAGCCCGGCGATTGTAACAAAGAGAAATAAATGGATAATGAAGGATCACCCAAAAAAGGCCATCAGACGTCTTCGTCAACTATATGGGTAATTTATTTTTTATGTCAAGTTCGTCTTTTTTGTTCTGCACTAGTGTTGGAGAGTCGGAGAAAAAAATCAACAACGGATACATGAACACCTAGCTGATGTACAGTGATAGAACCGGTGTCCAAGCACCCACATCCAGTGCCGCGCACCACCGACCTTTCGATGTTAGAGCCAATTTTAGGCAAACACAAAAGTTGTGTCAACAAGTTTGAATCTTTACTGTTATATATTTGGAGAAAGGAAAAATACAAATTTTGGTGGAAAAATATGTAATATACTTCAAAAGGCTAAAGAACAACAATAAAAGCGTTGTTCCATTGCTTATTTTTACAATGTATTTGTAGAAACTTTGTCTCATTTGCATTTACTCCATATCCCTTCATTGTTAAACACAGCTTATCTGTTTAACCCTACTGGTGTTCCTAATCCCCCCTTTTCAAGTATTTTGTAATTCTTATGCAAATTTGACTTGGTGTTTGTATAATTTTTCAGTCAATACTTAAGTTCAATGTTTTGCCAAATCATTAATTAGCTCACCTGGCCTAAAAGGCCATGTGAGCTTTTGCCATCACTATGCGTCCGTCGTCCGTCGTTCATCCGTCTGTCTGTCTGTCAACAATCTCAAAAATCTTCTCCTCTGAAACCACTGGGCCAAATGTAACAAAACTTGGCCTGAATAATCACCAGAGTATGGCTTTTCAAAGTTATGTTCGATTAGGCGGCAGGTCAAACAACATGGCCGCCGTTGCTAAAAATAGAACATAGGGGTAAATTGCAGTTTTTGGCAAATAACTCTAAAACCGTTACAGAAATAAAAAATCTTATGAGAAAAAAGTGATCAGCATAGCAAGATCTACCAGCCCTGCAATTTTGAAGAAAATCTGAAAACCTGTCTTGAAGTTATTGCCCCTTTTCCGTAGAATTTTCAAAATTTGCACATATTTTCTTTTTTATTTCATGTAACAGATAGAGGTCAAGTGTAAATTGCAAAATGGTTCAGAATATCAAGATCTACAAACCCTAAAATTTTTAAGAAAGTCCAAAAACCCTTGTAGGAGTTATTGCCCCTTTTTCGCGGAATTTTCAAAATTTTCATATTTTTTGTCTTTTATTTCTAAAACTATAGAACATGAAGGTTAAGAGTAAACTGATAAAATGTTTGCCATGCTGTGTGGATTTCAAAACTGGTGTTTAAAATTGTTTGTTGACCTCCATTTTCAAAATGGCCGTCAAAAAAAGGCGGGAAAATTCAACATTGTTCGATTTCAATGAAATTTGGTTTCCAAATAGATATTGATGTAGCGACCTCAAAATCGGTGTTGAAAAGTGTTTGTTTACTGCCGTTTTCAAAATTGCCGCCAAAAGGCGGGAAAATCCAACATTGTCCGATTTTAATGAAATTTGGTTTCCAAATAGGAATTGATGTTGCAACTTCAAAACAAACGCTAAAAATTGTTCGTTGACCGCCATTTTAAAAATGGCCACCAAAAAAAGGCAGGAAAATTCAACATTGTCTGATTTCAATGAAAGTTGGTTTCCAAATAGATATTAATGTTGCGATTTCAAAACCGGTGCTGAAAATTGTTCGTTGACTGCCATTTTCAAAATGCCATAAAAGGTGAGAAAATGCAACATTGTCTGAAAGTTGGTTTCCAAATAGATATTGATGTTGGGACTTCAAAACCAGATTTGAAAATGGTTTGTTTAAGCACCACTTTAAAATGGCAACAAAAAATGGTGGGAAAATTCATAATAGTCTGATTTCAATGAAATTTGTTTTCCAAATAGAATATAGTAAAACATGATCAGACTTAAAATACAGTTCAAGATATTGGTGGTGTTCGAGCTACCAAAGTTTGAGGGACTGAAATTCAACTGAATAACTTACAATGTTAGCTTGAAAGTGGCAACTGAAAGCCAGGTGAGCGATACAGGCTCCTGGGACCTTCTGGTTATTATATCCTCTATTATAGTAGTTTTAGCAAATTTCTCAAAATTTTTCGTTCTTCAAATGTCATAATTCTGCATATGTGTTCTGTATCATCGGTATTTTTGTTAATTATTTTGTTATATTTTATAATAACATTGAATAGAGAACTCGATAAGAAAGTGTTTTAAAAAAAAGATAAACCATATAGTATATATTTAAATATCGAAATACTTAAAATTTAGTTTCTGCAAATGAAAAAAAAATATCTCTTAAGGTAGTTCGAGCCTAATAAAAATATCAGACATAATTTTTTATTTTAAGATATTTTGTAGGTCTTAGTCCAGTTGTTCAAAAAATAAAATAAAAATGATATGTCACCGATCATCTTTTTCTGTTATCAGGCTTAGAAAATCAAGCGAAATTCAGTATTTTTCAGCAATATTTACAAAGAATATATAGGGAACTGTGAGAACATGCTTATTATTTAGCTTTCATATGAAATAAATATCAGACAGATTTTTTTTTATTCTTTTATATTTTAGAGATATACATTTCAGCTATATGATGAGCTTAAAAAATATCTATGTCACCGTTTGATTAAGAGAGATATTTCATATAGTTAACGAAATAGACAATATTTACGGGAAAATGGAGCTAATTCGCAGGAAAGGGTATGACACTCTTTTATTACATCACAATGAAAAGGCCAAATAAGGAATATTCCGGTTTGAAAATCAATTCAATTCCGCATCCCAGTGTGCCGTGTATTAGTGCCGATCTACCTTAAGTACAGATAAAATCAAAACATTTGTAAAACCTAACACGGAAGTATTAAATTGTTAGATAACAAATGACATCTAGGATCTAAATAAAAAAACAAACAACGGCCAAGGGCAAAGCTTTGAACATGACAAATACTCCCTAGTTTTAAACATAAAGATATAAACTAATGCAAATGAAATTAATTTGTATCCCATTTAATATTTCAAATCAAAATTGACATCTACAGATATTACATATCTATATGGGGGTTATAACAAGATTACCGAAAACAGCTGTCAAGAGCCAAAGTCCATGCGACAAAAAGACAAATCATGTGGAAACCATCGGAAAATTGTCGACCACAATGGTCCTGAATTGGTACAGGCATTTCAAAACAAATCGGTTTAGATGCACGCCAAACCTTCCCTTCCATTTCGGTAGTGTCCGGTAGTATCTCAAAATCAATTGTCATTGAAAAGTCGTAGACAGTGAAAAGATATATTCAAAGAAACATGAACAGTGACACTTGAAGATTGTTTACCGAATGGAATGATTTTACCTGAAAGCATCGCCTGGATAATGACAATCCGTGCTCATGTTATGTTTTTGTTTCTTTGTTTTTCCGACGTAGCCATTGTCCTTGGATTGTTCGTTTTAGACTGACGGTTCTGTTCTCACTTACTTTAATCAACATTCACTGAAATTAGAAAAAAACAGTGGACAGTAAATCGTGGACAGATATTGATTCGGGATAACAAAATTTAAAAATCACCTATAAACAAATTTGTATTTACTGAAATAATAGACTAAGTAACATTTGTCTTGTAGGCACCCAGATGATATTGACTTGTATGTAGGAGGTATATCTGAAGATCTTGTCCCTGGTGGAGTTGTTGGACCTACCTTTGCATGCTTGATTGGTCGACAGTTCAGAAAAACAAAACGTGGAGACAGGTTCTGGTATGAGAATAATTTTGAACCGACAGGTTTTACTCGCGGTATGTTTTTCTATTACTATAAAGGTGTACTCAAATTTTCTGTACTATATTACCGTCATGTGGACACATTTTTAAATAACTAAATACCGAAATTACTGTAAATTTAATTTCTGCATATGGCCATTTCGACAACTTATTTCTGTTAAGTGCAGATAAGATCTAAAAATTTGGAAGATCATTAAACAAAGATGTTTAAAAACTGAAAGAGAACAAATAAACAATATAATCTAAATACAAAGCCAAAAACGGCTACGGGCAGAGCTTTGCACGAGGGATATACTCCTTAGTGTTCAACACAATTTCATACATATGTTTAGGTATTGCAAATTTCCAAATAAAATCGGCTTTCAGGTCAACACGGAAGTACTTACTACTGGGCTGGCGAATACCCTCGGGGACTAACAGTCCACCACCAACGAATTGTTGGGGGCAATGGTTTAAATCTAAATACATGTTAGATTTAGTTGAACCATGTATTCCAAAGAATGATTATGGCTTGAGACAAAGTGGGCTAAAATTCAACCTTCCTCAATGTAGAACTGTTTCAAATTGCAAAAGTTATCACCCATCTGTCATTAAATTATGGAATAATTTAAATGTATATATAAAAAATGCATCATATATCAATCAGTTTATGTCCAAACTTGATACAATTTTTAAACCCGAAAAACCTCCAAGGTATTTTAATTTTGGTAAAGAAAACTAAATGTGGTTCACTGTCGATTGAGAAATGAAGCCAGCAATTGAAACTCACATTTCATGATTTTTAAAACGATGTTGCAAAATGTGAAGAAAACTATCTTTTTTCTTGATTGTCTATCCTATACTAATGAAATACTTTAATTAATAATTTGCTTTTAGTCCAGTCAATCTAGAAAATACATTATATTTAACGAAATTGAATCGAAAACTGACGAAATTGTTTAGGTAAAATGGGCAAGGAACCATGTAAATGATATTTGAAGAACAGAATAACAAGTTTTATGGTAAAAGTTGTGTAATTGTTTTGGTAAAATTACGTTTTGAGACAAAAATCTGGAAATACGTTATATAACGAAATTGAATCGAAAACTTACGAATTTGTTAGGTAGAAATGGTAAAGAACCATGTAAATGATATTTTAAGAACAGAATAACATATATTATGGTTAAAGTTTTGTAGATTTTGGGGCTAAATCTACATTTTAAGACAAAGATCGCTGAAAACTGGAAAATCAATTTAATGTATTTCAGTTAAACAAACACGACCCAACGAATAACTTCAAATATTCTTCGATAAAGTCTGTCATCAATCTAGAGAATTAACACAACCTTGATGATGGTCATAAACATATTATGGGGAAAATACGTGAAATTTCATTGACAATGATGTGTTAATAAATCACAATATTTGACCAAACTATAATTTCTTAAGTCAGGTATATGCCGGTAATCTAAGCTGCAACTAAGTAGTAGATGTTCAACAATTTCGCCATCAAAGCTTGCATGATTATAAAACAACGGCAGTAGAATACCGAAGGAACAAGCTTATTTCAGGTCTTTTTTGCTGTACTTTTTGTCCCCCATGGTATATTCACCAACCCAGTTGTCAGTACTCCGGTGCTGGCCCGAAAACCACTTTTTTTTTTTAAACTTACCATACCTCAGTTCTGAAACTTCTTTTCAGGTTTTAAATGAGATCCTTTTTTTGTTTGATTTCTATCGGCTCGCAATCATGTATCTTTTGGTTCTAGATCCTCCAAATGTTTTGATTTGATCTGCAACGAAGAGACATGAGCATCTGCAGAAAAAAAATATTCA
Organism: Modiolus philippinarum; assembly: GCA_002080025.1. NCBI lineage: Eukaryota > Metazoa > Mollusca > Bivalvia > Mytilida > Modiolidae > Modiolus > Modiolus philippinarum. The sequence goes on from MJUU01029212.1 coordinate 46,217, forward strand.
TACATCTGGTATATTGTTATTTATTCTGAATATTCTGTTTCGATAGCAATAACTCCTCTCCCCGAATGCAGGCAACTGTGTCCGTCGGCATTCACCACATGAGACATTGAACTCTAAGCCATACGTCCTACATGTACATCGGCGCGTGTCATAGTTGGCTTTATACAATTACAACGAAGTTTCTTTAGAGCTGATTGTTTAGTCGACTTTATAGACATTAATGTTTCATTTTTAATCACAATTGCCTAATCATTTCCAACGATCAATGTTTGAAACTGAAGGTATGACCTTGTAGGCTATGATATGGGACAGCTTCTTTGGTTGATGGTAGAGTATGAATCGGGATGACTGGTCAGCACTTGAATTGTATTATATTTTGAAATTTTTAAAAACTAAGGAATATCTCCCGCATGCAAAGCTTTGTCCTTGGCTGAGTTTTAGCTTTTCTATTTAGATCCTGGTTATTTATTCTCAATCGGCTTTTACACGTATTTTGGTTTATGAACTTCTACATGTTTTGATTCGATCTGTACTGAAGAGACATTAATTGTCGAATAACTAAATACCGAGGTTACTGTGAATTTACTTTCTGCATATGCGCATTTCGACAACTTATGTCTCTTCAGTGCAGATAAAATCTAAATGTTTGGGAGACCATAAACTCAAAGATATTAAAAAACTGAAAGAGAAAAAATAACGAAATATGATCTAAATGTAAAGCCAAAATTAGCTAAGGACAGAGTTATGTATGAGGGAGATACTCCTTAGTTTTCAACATTATTTACAAAAATTTAGAAATTGTAAGGTTCCAAAATAATCGGCGTTCGGGTCAGGTTTATACTACGGCTGACAGTATAATAAATTGATAGTTAAGTAGCTAAGACCTGACATATTTTGGTAAAATAATAAGCTGAAATCTTCTTAAAACATTACCAGAAAAATCACCAACAAAACAACAACAGAGGAGAAAAAAAGAAATGAACAGGAATGTTATTGAATTACCTTTTCATTGTACAGGCAAATAGATCATGACTGTGCTGAAAATCAATATTACCTGTATATATTGGCTCATCTGAACCATAGCTTTGCCCCACAGAAAGAAAATTAACAGTAACTTCGGTATTGTGTCATTTACACATCTTTTCGCAAAAATTGCGCCCCGATCCTATTTGGCTGCAGTAAGCTTGAAATGGTCAATTGTATGTGATGGACCTTACAAAGATGATGAAAATATTTTTCCACAAGGATCATGCAATGATAAGTAATGTTCCGCGCTGATGGCCATATTTTTATCGAAAGCGACTTCTACAAAGGACTTTACATAGTTCTATCAAATTTCAAAGCTTCAGATCAGATGATAAAAATGATAAGGAAGATAACGGACGACAGACGGCAAAGCTATGGTTCAGATGAGCCAATATATACAGGTAATATTGATGTGCATCTACAGAAAGAAAATTAACAGTAACTTCGGTATTGTGTCATTTACACATCTTTTCGCAAAAATTGCGCCCCGATCCTATGTGGCTGCAGTAAGCTTGAAATGGTCAATTGTATGTGATGGACCTTACAAAGATGATGAAAATATTTTTCCACAAGGATCATGCAATGATAAGTAATGTTCCGCGCTGATGGTCATATTTTTATCGAAAGCGACTTCTACAAAGGACTTAAATTTCAAAGCTTCAGAGCAGATGATAAAAATGATGAAGAAGATAACGGACGACAGACGGCAAAGCTATGGTTCAGATGAGCCAAAATATTTTTCCACAAGGATCATGCAATGATAAGTAACGTTCCGCGCTGATTGCCATATTTTTATCGAAAGCGACTTCTACAAAGGACTTTACATAGTTCAATCAAATTTCAAAGCTTCAGAGCAGATGATCAAAATGATAAAGAAGATAACGGACGACAGACGGAAAAGCTATGGTTCAGATGAGCCAATATATACAGGTTATATTGATGTGCATCCACAGAGAGAAAATTAACAGTAACTTCGGTATTGTGTCATTTACACATCTTTTCGCAAAAATTGAGCCCCGATCCTTTGTGGCTGCAATAAGCTTGAAATGGTCAATTGTATGTGATGGACCTTACAAAGATGATGAAAATATTTTTCCACAACGATCATGCAATGATAAGTAATGTTCCGCGCTGATGGTCATATTTTTATCGAAAGCGACTTCTACAAAGGACTTAAATTTCAAAGCTTCAGAGCAGATGATAAAAATGATGAAGAAGATAGCAAAGCTATGGTTCAGATGAGCCAATATATACAGGTAATATTGATTTTCAGCACAGTCATCATCTATTGACCTGTAGAATGAAAAGTTTATTCAACAACATTCCTATGAAAAAGAAAGGAAATGGGGTAAATGTCGAGGAGACAACATCCCATATCCAGGTTAAAACGACAAAAAACAAAACATCTAGGGGTTACCATATCGTCTTCAACACAGTGAGGAACCTCACACCATATAGTAAGCCCTAAATGGCCACGAAAAGGTAAAAAAGTGTTCATTTCTTTTTTTCTCTTCTGTTGTTGTTGTTGTTTTGTTGGTGATTTTTCTGGTAATGTTTTTAGAAGATTTCAGCTTATTATTTTACCTTAATATGTCAGGTCTTAGCTACTTAACTATCAATTTTTTTATACTGTCAGCCGTAGTATAAACATGACGTGGCGAGTCGGAATGATGAATGATAACACTGACTGTGTTTACGCATCTTGGAGAAACTTAACAATCCGCCAATTGGGACTTCGGCGTCTTGTTGGAATGGAAACTTCAAGCTCGTCCTTAGATGGAGACAAGGCAGTCCAGAGTTTGCAGACGTTGTAAGACCAGAGCATTATGGTTCATGCTGAAAGAAGTCGTCGATAGCCATTTGGAAAGGAATCAATTGCCGTCAAGACGTTAAGAATGCAGAACAACCTGTACCTGTCGATGTACATTGCGACGAAGGTGAAGACGAAACTGATAACAACAACCACACGACATATGATACTGCTTCTGTTGTGGAAGTACCAAAGTCATCCCAACCAGTTGAGACCGAAGAGACCAAACAGGGACCAGGTGAAACGACAATAATTGAAAACACCCGTCATGATAGGCTAACACTGAGATAAGAACAGAGTTAAAAGCTTAAGCCGAAAAGAACAGCAAAGAAAGAATATGATGTAACCTCAGGCTTTACTGATGAAAGAACACCAACACTAGTAAAGTCCAGCAGGAAAATAATACCGTTTAACAAATGTTACCCTTGATCTACCGCAACATACATATCTTTTTGAGCTATTTGTATGTGAGAGTTACCGTCTGGTACAAATGGACACACTAAAATACTACAGAGAAAAAAAAAGAAAAAGAAAAGACGATAAATTGAACAACAACTTCAAGAAGAGTCATGGCCACTGGTACGACATCAGACACAGTGATAAATTTCTGTACCATCCGGATAGAGTCACAGCAGTGGAAAAAAAACAGAAAACCTGATTTGTTTTATTAAAAATATTTTAGGCATAGGAAGTCTGATATGTTTTGTACACTTTTGTAATCTTTTTACTGAATTTAAAATGTAAGAAAGTCTAAATAAAGGTGTATTATTTACAGACTGCAAGGGATCACCATAGTTGCTCTCTAGATATTTATATCTTATCCCACATAAATAAAGTTTAAAGGTAGAATATTGCAAATTTAAAATTGGGTAGCAGTGAGCAGTTAAGTAAATTAAAATGTCTTCAGAAATAGGTGGTAAACCATTTTGTTGAAAACCATGTAATAACATGAAAGTCTCAAACTTTTTAAAACCAGTCTCATACACAGTTCTTGTATTGGTTGCTATTGCACCACCCCAAAGTTCATTAACAGCTTGGTTTAATGCCACATTACTTCGGAGCTGCTTGGACACCTCTCTGGATGTTGTACTGCATTGGGAGCCAGTCGCCGAAATCTTTCTATCTGAAAACGAGATAGAGCATCACTGATCTCATTTTGACATCCTGGAACATGCTTTGCACTAAAGTAAAAATTATTTTTACATGCACACCAAGTTAATCTTCTCATCAATCTCATAATGTCTTGACACTTTGATCTGCTTTTATTTACGATTGCTACAGTAGCTTCATTATCATACCAGAAAAGAATACGCTTAGCTCTCCATTCTGAACCCCACAATATTGTTGCAACTACAATTGGATAGAGTTCAAGAAAGGCCATTGATGTGTTTTTGTCTGGGTACGAAATGTCTGTTGGCCAAGATGAGAAGAAGAATCTTCCTTTGTAATATCCACCAAAAGCTTTTGTAGAGCTAGCATCTGTGAACAGTTCCATATCATAACTTGAAGTGTAATGTCTATTATAAAATAAGTTTACTCCATTCCAGCTCCTCAAGAAACGTAACCAAAAGTCAAGTTCTGTACGGCAATCTTTACTCAACCTCACATAGTGATGCAGATCATTGACGGTAGTAGACAAACTTATTAAATAAGAGACAAATGATCTACCGGGTAAAATGACCATGGAGGCAAAATTTAGATGACCCAAAAAGTGCAATAATTCCCTTTTTGTACAAGAACGTTTCCTATATATATTACTAATAAATTCACAAATACGATTAACTTTATCAAGAGGCAGTCGGCATTCCATGGCTTCTGTATCAATAATAATTCCAAGATACTCTAAGCACTTAACTGGACCGATGGTTTTGTGTTTAGCCAAAGGAATATTAAGTCGGTTAAAAATCATTGTCATAATAGCCATTGTCCTTTCCCCATCAGTGTCTGGTTGGTCTATAGTTAGAAAATCATCAAGTAAGTGCATAATATTGTTAACCTTGTAATTATGCTTAGCTATATGACACACTGCCTGTGACACATGATCCAAAATTTTTGGACTAGACCGACAACCAAAAGTTAGGCGAACATGAAAATAATGCATACCTAGCCATTTTACACAGAAAAGAGGCCACTGACTTGGGGTTATTGCGCAAATTTTAAATGCGTCTAATATGTCAAACTTGCACAACCAAGAATTTTTCCCATATTTTTGTATTATTTCTATGGCATTATCTATTTTAACATATGACATAGAGCAATCCTGTTTGTTAATAAGATCATTAATACTTATATGGTTATTATCATTGTGAGGTGCTGACAGATCCAATATTAACCTCTTTTTCCCAGAGTTTTTCCCTTCAGCAATGCCAACTGGACAGACCCTATAATTTTCAAAAGGGGCTTCCCTGAAAGGGCCATACATAAAACCTTTATTTACTTCTTTGTTTATTAATTCAGAGACAATGTCGTGATTTTCTCTTGCAGCTATACTATTTTTACATTCTTTTGTGGGTAATTCTGTAACTGAGACTAAAGTGTCAAAACCTTTATCCAAACCACTGCACAAATAATTGACAAATTCCCTATCTGGATGAGAAGATAATTCTTGTGCAAGTTGGGCAACATTTATAGGGGTAGTAGCACATTTTGGAAATTCCTCTAGTCATTTCTCTGTCTGAGAAGTTTGATAAGTCCCCTTCTGTGACTTGGATGCACCGGTTTTATCTTCTTTATATGCAGGTTTATGAGAGTTGGACATATTTATTGTCTGTTTGAACCTACAGATTGTGAAATTTTATGACAAACTAATGCAGAATGCCCAGTTGATTTACATTTGCTGCAGATATGCATAAAAAGACAACCATTTCGCATACAACCTTTACTACTATTAAAATTATTGCAGACCTCTTTGCCAAAATGAAAAATTCTGGGTCTCCCAAATTTGTCTGTTGTCATGGTGATGGAATTTTCAGACTGCCTAGTGTTTAGTTCAGTTGTTTTATTTTGGGAAAACATGGATGACTGCATAGGACAAAATGGAGTAGTGTGATCAACTAAATTGCATATTTTGCATATATTAATGTTCACTCCTGCAGTAATTAAAGAAAGGAGGTTCCGATCTCTTTTACTCCAGTCTATCTTAACTCATTTCTCCCTAAGAAGAACAGCTGATTTAGCAGAAAATAATTTGTGATAATCATAGAATTTGTCACCATAAAAATTGCTTATGTCTATGATGTCATCTTCATACGCATCTAACTCTGCTCTTCGGTCAGGATAAACCTTAGCCATAACCCTTTTATATTTCAAAAAGGTTTTAATAAATTCTTGTATGGTAAGTTTCCTATTTAAGCGGGGGTCAGGCTTCCCTGATACATTCATTTCTACCCCATTGGCTGAAAAAGAGTGAATTTGGGGAATATGAGCAAAGATGCCAAATTAATGTCCTTACCATCATCAATTGATGGAGAAATAATGTCCACATTAGAAAAATCATCTGAATGTACTCCAAAAAATGTTCCTTTATTAAATGGTACCAGGGCAGTTTGTTGAATTGTAATCCTCTGTGATGGTGGCTCTGACGGTGTTCTATTCCGCGTATCGAGATACCATTGGTTTAAATTAAACTCCTGATTTTTATCCTGTGTTGTGTTTTTGTTCACTAATCGACTGACTGTTTGCTGAAGTCCTGCAAAACACTGCTTTATAAATGCTACATTCTGGTCTGAAGATGTTGTATTTTTACTACTGTCAGAACATAAATTACTACTGTTCTGTTGTTCTGATAAATGCAAAGGTTCATTACATGGAGTAGGTATAACTGCACAGTTCTGATTCACTGGAAATTCATTCAAACCAGAATTCCATTGTAACTCTTTTGCTGCTGCGCAATTGTCATTTCTGTTTTCAGCATGAATGGTATTAGCCGATGTAGTCTCCGTACTGAAGTTTTCCAGATATAACTGCTTCAGCATTTGTTTTGTCATGCCATTGGGTGTTCTAATACCCTTCTTTTGAAGTTACTGGGTTATTGGAATCCCAGTTCTTTTCATATGGTGAACTTCTTGTCCTTTTCCGAACACCTTTTCCACGACCAGACATGATTAAATTTTAAGATTGATACATAAATATTTTTAGACTTAGATATTTCAAAAACTGCTGAACTACATAAAGTTAAAATTATGAATATCTCTTGGCAGCATACACATTAATTAATACACAACCATAATGGTATAACCCTAAACTGTGGGAGTGGTTTGTATATACAAAGGACAAAGAACCATCTGTTAAGTGTTATCTATGAAGGGGTTTACAAGAAAGTAATTACTTCAAATTTCTGTATGTCAAGAACCTGATTGATATGTGATAAGAAATATGTTACTTGTCTCCACTAAACAAACACAAACCATGAGAAAGTCCACAAATAATTGTATAAACACAACTTAAATTAATACATAAGAAGCTAATAAGCTCAAGTTAAACCCTCTTTGTTATTTTATTTTATGTTTTTTGTTATAACTTGACGCCCTCTTAACCCGAAACACCTTAGAAAAAGGAAAGAAAAAAATCACCTTTTTACATTAAAAGTAATGTCTGCAATAGTATAATATTTTTATTGTAATATTGTTATTTTTTATGTTATTCGAATGATTACTTTTTCATATATGGTTTTTATCATTTACTTTCCAAAGAAGTGAGAATAAATTATTTTCTTTCAAATATCTACATTATATCAAATTATTTAGTATGTTTTCTTTCTAGTATAAATTGAACTGGATGAACTTCGGTGTTTTCATAAATTAGAATGCCGAAAAAGACATTGATTGCGTGCCGTACTTTTTGGTTGTCTTAATGTGGCATTTTTATATTCGCAGGATATTCTAATATCTACATTAGATTAATTATTTATCATTTTTTTCCTTTCCCGTTCACATTAAATAAACCTCTTGTTTGTAGTGTTATCAATATGACGCGCATTGTGTGCTGTACTTTTTGATGTCTTAAAAATAGCAATGCTATATACATAGTACAGCCGAAAAGCAATTCCGATAATGGCCGTCATCTAGATTACAAAATTACGTGATATTTTGTCCAAAATGACGTATTTTTACTTTTCTGAACGGCCCTAAGAAGTGGGTCTCGATGGGGTATAACGGGGAGCGGGATTGATCTTTTAAGCATGCGGGAAACGGAATCGTGGGAAAAAAGTGCACGTGAAAACGGGAAAGGATGTCCAGCGTGAAGCGGGAACTGACGAAAATTTAGCCCGTGAAACGGGAAAAGGGGGCCTCTTTAAGAGTCTTTGTAAAATGTTTTCCCGCCCGTGGAACGGGAGAGTGTAGAAAAAATTTCCGGGATTTCGGGAAAGGTACCCCCATCGAAACCTTGACTGCGTGTTTTATTCTCTATATTATTGCGTCCCCGCATGATTATTTGATTTCCCAAAACGAAATGAGTCTTCGATCATCCGTTAGTGACCACATTTTCAGGATGAATAATGGAAATCTGACAAAATACTAGGCTGTTGAGATCACTGTGTATCGACGACCACCGGATATAGCGACTAATCAAGCGACGAAAAATCAAAACAAGTGTTAACAAATTACAAAATATTGAGTTTACTGTGAATTTAGGTGTTAACAAGGTAAGAAAATTTTACTTTTTCACCTATAATAATAGCCAAATATATGATGATTGGTAATACTTTCACTTCTAATGCAATAATGTAACACGTATACGTTTATATTTTGTTCTTCGTGTGTCAAATAAATGAAAAATCTTTAAAAAATCGTCAACAAATCACCGAACAACTTGTTTACTTTGTCTTACATATCGTATTTTCTCCTTTGTTTCCCCGTCGATTTATGTATAAATTGGCATTTAGTTCCTACTTAATGACAGAAAGATATATTCTAATTTGTTTTGCATAACTATGCATAGTTTTTTCACATTGCACGGAAACAAAAATCATACGGTGTACGGCGAATAGCTGACTTGTTTATTTTTTGTGTACGGCGAATTGATACTTCACTGTACTGCGAATTGATTTTATATAGTCGAGATTATGAATCGTTTCACCAATGATTTGAGATTTATCTTAAAAGAATGCATATTTAATATGACCTTTCTCACGGTAAAAGAAAGGCGAGAACTGATGCATCAAATGAAACGCCTTTTACTACGACTTACTATGTGCAAATTATACAAATTGTAGGGATTTTTTTTTCATTCACATTCAGAACAAGGAACGGCTGGCTTTGTAAAAATGAATTGGGATGTGGTAATTTCATACAACTATTCATCTGCGGATCCAGTCCTCGAAAAAAATGGTCTTCAATGGGTTCCTGAAAAAGGGGTCGACATTTATAATTTTTGGCTCATTTTGCCTAAATTCTGATCGATATGTAAAAATATCTAATAAGAGATGTTTCCAACACCCGGATCTCCTAAATCCGCCAATCCATTCTTTTGATCGGATTTTCCAGTTCAATACTGTACAATAGGTAAAACTGTAGGGTATGAAAGAGTACAACCAGTGCAAGTTTTAAAAATAGAAATTTTTGTTAGTAATATATAAATAAAGCTCTGTCCTTAGCTGATTTTGGCTTTACATTTAGATCATATTGGTTATTTGTTCTCTAACAGTTTTTAAACATCTTTGAGTTTCTGGTCTTCCAAACGTTAAGATTTTTGCACTGAAGAGACATTAGTTGTCGAAATGCGCATATGCAGAAAGTAAATTCACAGTAACTTCGGTATTTAGTTATTTGTAAGATACATGGCTATCATTTAAGTCAGACAGTCTAAAGTCCAAGTAAAAATTGCACAAAATACAAAGATACATACCAAATGTATGTTTTACAACTGTGCAAATGGGGGTAATAACAAAATTACTGAACAGAATTAGCAAGAGCGAAAGTCCGAGAGGCAAAAAGACAAAGCAGGTAGAAAACCACCGGGAAAATTGTTGACCGCATTTGGTCCTGACCTAGTACAGGCATTATTTTCAAAAGAAATGGTAAGTTAAACCGGTTTTATGGCACGCCAAACCTCCCCTTCCATTGCGATAGTGCCCGGTAGCAATTCAATAGTAATTGCTGTTGACAGGTAAATATGAGGTTGTGAAAGATTTGTTGTGTGGCTGATAAGTAAATGTCATTTTCTTAACCTTAGACAAGACCAAAATCCATGGTGCATGCTACTTCTTTAACACCGAGGGTTAAAACAGTAGCACGTATGTACAACTGCAGGATGTGTTGAGTGTTTTAAAGATACATTAACTTATTAAGAAAATTTGGTTCTGCTTGGAGGGGCTCTTATACAACAGGGCATTTCACATCCAAACTTCTATACAAAGCGCATAAATTCAAAAATTGTCCTTCCAAACTTAATAATCCGTTGAACAAACTAATTCATAAAGGATATAAATACAGAATTGTTGTTAAATCTTTACTTCTGATTTTTGTTGGCAAAAATATTGATCAGCTCGTAAATGCTTTACACCATAACTAAATTTAGACATTTTTTCATATTGGCAGTATTTGGCATGCACAATATCATGTTCTTCTTTCAACATCGATGATGTTGTTATACAGAAGCATTTCAATTGAAGTTTCATATGTAAGAAGGCTTGATATCATAGTCAACGGAAATTATTTCCTTAGCTAGCTGTCATTAACTGCGAGCATTTGTCCGGACAGTACCCTTGTGTATTGTCTTCATGTTTTATGTACTTCATTGTAAGGGTACTCGTCTTGATAAGTTGGACTTTTTTCTAGTTTGATTTTTACTGTGAGTCTTTTTGTGTATTTATTTTTTAGCTATTCACCGCACACGGGGAAAGGGTTTGGATGCAAGAAAACGAGTTTAACCCCACCGCAATTTTTGCGCCTGTCCAAAGTCAGGAATATGTTAGTCATTAGCTTGTCCTTGTCTTCTTATGAAATTTTAGTTTCTTGATATTCGTGTTATTGGATGTGGTTTGTTGCCATTGATTTGTTCACTTTTTTTTACCTTTTTGGGGGTCATTTAGGGTTTGCTATATGGTGTGAGGTTCCTCACTGTGTTGAAGACCATACGTTGACCCCTACATGCTTTGTTTTTGGTCGTTTTAACCTGGATATGGAATATTGTCTCCTTGACATTTACCCCATTTCCTTTCTTTTTCATAACAATGTGCTTGTCCCCCCTTTGGGAAGTGGTTTAACAATGTCACCAACTTTTCCACGTCTGTGCATAAATCTTCACATCAACAAGACATTTTTTGTTGCTGAAAATGATGATTCCATGGAAATTTTCGGAATACCATGGGTTACGTACTCCATTATTTAACTTGAGGCTCCGGGCTCCAGCACTATGGTTCATGATTCCGGGCTCCACTTATTTCTCAGACAGCCGTAGAGTCTGTGTTATTTCCCAGTAGCACAATAAGGACAACCATATATGTTTGCAATGGACAATAAAAATAAAAAAGTTTTGTAGTATTGCCATCTAAATAAATGCATACATCGGCAAACGAATACCGAAGCAAGAAAGAAGAAAGGGGAAATTCTAAAATCATAAATCCAAAATCACGGCAATTCACAGCAACACGAATTGAGACAGTATGACAAAGACAAAACAAATAAACAAAAAAGAACAAGAACGTCAGAAAACTAAAGCACCCCTATAAAAACTGAGGTATCATCAGGTGCTCCGGAAGGGTAAGCATGATCTACTTCACGCTTGGCACCCGTCACACTGCCACTGAAAAGTCCGGTATTGTCACAGTCGGTGTTGGTTGCATATATTTATTAACTATGAAAAATATTCAGTGAACATCGAACAAGAATCTCAATATCACCACCATGTACTTTGGAGCTTAATAACAAATACTTGAAGACGATGGATGTAAGCAGAAAATCTACTGGAAGAACCACTTAAACCCTGAACAATTCCTAGAATATTTTGTTTCTATTGTTGTAAGATAGTCTGATCAAGAGGCTTAAAATATTTTCTGCATTATTATATTGGTCCTTACAGATACATTGGCAACGAAAACCAGAACAATATACCCGAAAAAGGAAAAATGTGAAACAAAAACAGGAAACAAAATGGAGACAATGGACCAAATAAACTTAGGCATGATTTCCCGAAAAATAAGCACCATCTATTCTCAGAAGATAGGGAGCGATTGACGATGGAGCTAAAAAGGCTCTAAAGAACCTTTATCGGCAACCTGGGTCATGTATCAGGTGATGAAGTCCTATATAAAATAATAAAATACCGAAGTTACTGTCGGCTGAGTTTATGCATATGCGCATTTCGACAACTTTAGCCAAAATCAGCTAATTATAAGGACAGAGCTATGCAAGAGGGAGATACTACTTAGTTTTGAACAAATTTTTGTAAAATATATATATGCAAGTTTCCCAATCAAATCGGTTTTCGGACCAGCACCAAAGTAATGGCTATTGGGTTGGTGAATACCCTCAGGGACTACATGTAACAGTCCACCAGCAGCGACATTGGCCCAGTGGTAATAAATAAAAAAAATGACGAAGTTACTGTAAAATCATATGGAAAAAAATATCTCTGAAACTACATGGCCATTTAGAAGTCATAGTAGGCACAATAGTCATTGGATGGTCACCTTCGAAAATGTTACCAGCAAGTATGCGATCTTGAAACACAGAGTTCTATTGAACTATTTGAAATGATATCCTTTTGTTTAACATAGCTTATTAGTTTGTCAAGGTCAAGCATGGTCCTTGTGAGCAATACAGGGTCTTGTATATATCTTAAAGCCAAATATGCTAATTGTCTCTTTTTATTTGGATCAATTCGCCGTACACAAGGAATTTCACAATCAGCTATTCGCAGTACAACGCATTTGCTATTCGCCGTACACCATCTCGTTTTTGTTTTCGAGCACTGTGAAAAAACTACACATAGTTATGAGTTACAAATTAAAAATCAGCTTTCTGACATAACATAGAAACTTCATACTGATTCATACATAAATCGGCCGAGAAACAAGCGAGAAAATGCAATAAGTTGGTCGGAGTAAACAAGTTGTCCGGTGATTTGTTGACGACATTGTAAATATTTTTCCTTTATTTGACACTGGATGAACGAAATACAAACGTGTACGTGTCAGATTATTACATTAGAATTGAAGGTACTACCAATCATCACATCTTTGGGTATTAAAATAGGTGAAAAGGTAATTTTTTCTCACCTTGGTAACACTTGTTTTGATTTTTCGTCGCTTGATTAGTCGCTATATCCGGTGGTCGTTGATACATAGTGGAGATAGCGGAAGTGCAAATTCGCTACAAAAGATTTATCATATCTAGATAGCTGAATAGTGAAACAAACTGTGCTTGCTACTACCCATGAGACACAAAATTATCTAACAACCAAGCTTATAATCTTCAAATGAAACGATGGGAAAAAATTGTTTCATTTCAATCGATGGATTTTACCCAAGATTAAGGGGCGATAATCCCGATTGTCAACTATCGCGGTAGACGTCAACGCAAGTGCAACTTCAAAAACTTGCACACGTGCAATATCAATAGCTGAATTTAATGTTCATGATTAAAAGTTCTTTAAAACTCACAGCAGACTTATATATGAAACATGACTATGAAAATTCAATCAAACTCAAAGTTGAAATCACACAAATCATGCAAATGTCAAGTCTTGTGACAATGTGAAAGGGTCGAGACCAGGCTCTTGGCATCTCTAAAATTTTACATGTATAGATGAGTTTATTTCAGTAACGCTGACGAAAAATGATGTTCAAGTAAAAAGATCTAAAATGTGTTGATCCTACCAATAACTCCTGACCTACAAGTTGCCCCACGACCTTTGGGGCAACAGGCGGGGCTATAAATGAAATGTTATTTTAAAAAGATTTATGTAGTTTTACCTAGATCTATCAAAAAGATACCTTAACAAACAATAAAAGCCCTATAAGTCTATGAATTGGAGCGTAAAAAATGGGAAAAATCGCCATCGGCGACATTTTTTCCTGTCTCGGAGATGGTGCCAGAAAAGCGTGTTGTTTACATAGAACTACATCTTGAAACTAGTTCAAATTTTCAAGAAGTATCCCTCAGACTCACTTAACACGAAAATACCAGTCGATATGAATATTTATGAGGGGAAAATAATTTTGTCACTTCGTTCCGACCACAAAAAATGTAAACACGAGTCGCTCGCCGACATTTTGTCTCTCGCAACACCCGTGTCATTTTTCAATTAGATTTCATCAAAATGGGAGATAAAAATGTACCAGTCATGTTCCAAATGAACTAAAGTTCCCTTCAAAAACATTAACTTGTGTAGTTCCAGTTATTTAGTAGGATTAAAACGTGCAAATATAAAGAGTGATCAAAACGAAAATTTATTTAAGCTATTAAGCGCCACCTGGCGGTGACATCATAGAAAATTATCTCCATTTTGTTTTCTGTAATCTAAACCGCCCATTTTTCTGTCCAATCAAGGAATTGCTTTTCGGCTGAGTTTTTTTCTAGATTTTAACTTTTTATTTGTGAAATTTTTAATTTGAGTTAATGATTCATGACTATCCGGATAGGTTTATATGTGTTTTGTGTTCATTTCTTCTATTTATGTGAGTCAATGCATGATTTAAGCGGCAGAATCTATTTTAGCCACATATCTATGAAAATCAGGCATTCAAACTGGAAAAGTGTGCAACATACAATATGTTTGCAAGGATTAAGGTTACCGTTATAACACGATTCATTGTTGATTTATTTTATAAAAATAGCTACCTACAATGGAAAATTCAAGACATTTATCTCAAATTCGTCGTCTGCTAGATTACATTTACGCCCCTTTGTTACGCTCTTCAATGCTACGACAGCCTGAACGTAAAGTTAAAACACCGATGAAAATTTGCGCATTTTATGAATAATTTAAAACAAACTTGGCCGATCGATTTTTGTTATTTCGCTTATCTATAACAATTGATTAAAATTCCACAACAAAATCTTTTGTTGCAATCAGTTTGACGTTAAAAATTTATTTTGACTAGACTACTATATAGATTCAGTTGTGAACATTGATTTGGAACTACTACTTTTTGGCAATCTATCTCTTACACTGAGACTGACGTAATCAAAATGTTAGAATTTTTGATCGACAATATTTTTGTGGAATTTGGAGGCCGTGTTTTCCAACAGACAATAGGGATTCCTATGGGAACAAACTGTGCGCCGCTTTTAGCTGACCTTTTCCTTTACTCGTACGAGGCCAAGTTTTTACAAGGGCTTATTCAAAGAAAACAAAAACATTTAGCCCAGTCCTTTAATTTCAGCTTCCGCTAGATAGACGATGTACTTTCTCTTAATTATCCTAAATTTAAGGAGTATTTACATCAGATCTATCCAAATGAGCTTGAAATTAAAGAAACAACTGAAACGCCTACTTCAGTGTCGTACCTAGATCTTTTGTTGTATATTGACGAAGATGGACATTTGAAATCTAAGCTATATGACAAGCGTGATGATTTTAATGTCCCAATTGTGAACTTTCCCTGTCTTAGCAGCAATATGCCTAGTGCTACCTCTCCAGCCTATGGAGTGTACATTTCACAGTTGATTCGTTACTGTCGAGCGTGTAGTTTGTACAGTGATTTTTTGAACAGATCAAAACACTGTCCCAAAAGCTGCTTAGTCAGGGATTTGTTCAACCTGTGTTAATTTCTCTAGACTATGACCGTCACCATAACATCATTGAAAGCTATGACGTGTCAGTATCCCAAATGAAAGCGGACATTTTCAGCTAGATTCGCGTCTTCCCGGATTTGACTACCAACTTTAACATTTTCACGGATTGAATCACTCACAGTGTGACGGATGCTGTTAACAGAGCAGGACATGCTTACCCTTCCGGAGCACCTGATGTCATTCTCAGTTTCACTAGAGTTCACACTGTGAGTGCCTTTGTTTTGAATGTTGTAATTTCTGTTTCTGTGCATTGTATCTGTCTAACGTCATTGTTTTTTGTGTCTAAAGTCATTGTTTTCTGTGTTCTCGTTTTTGCCCTGTCTTTTGACTTTGATTTTTGTCCCTTCGGTATTATACTGCCGTTGTTAGTATCAATCAAACAGATTTTAAGTTATGTTTACTTTCTGTTTTTGAATTTACTTAATTGTTGATTTATTAACCTTTTATGTGACCTTTAAAAAATTTCATATAAGCTTTACATGTAAAACATGCACCATTCCTACTTTGTTATCTATTTCTTTTCATATTTACCTTATCTTCTTACTTTTACTTCTATTTACTTTTCATTCTTTCTTTGCTTCTTTATTGACTGTTTCATATAATTTTTGTTTTCAGTTTTCACTTTAAGGCGGATCGATGGTATTCCGCCATTTTGTTTTCATATTTCATGCTTTGATAGGTAATTTTTATTAAAGAAATATATAAACATTTTAAAATTTGGACACATCTGTACAATATTTAGCTTAAAACACAAACAATGGGTCTATTTCTCTTAGTTTACCATTCATTTTTGTCGAAAAATTCAGAATAGTATTTGTACTGTAAAGTTCTTTGAAATGAAAATTTAAACAAGGGAGGTAATTTAAAAAAATATTTTACAAAGAAATCACTACGAAAATTTTGATTTTGTGAAATAATTTCGTAATAAGGTCCATGACCCCCATTTTTCTTTATGTTTTTAGAAAGATCAATACAAGGGCTAGCAATATACAAAATTAATCCGAATTCTCATGGATTTAACTTGAATAATTTTTTAAAATGGCAATTTTCCTTAACATTTCAACTAAAAATCTGTATTTTCGGTGAAAGATTGTGAGCTTATATGGTCCGTGACCCCCAATTTTTATTTTATTTTTTGGAAGTCCAATTTTTGAAGTTTAATTCTGCAAATTATTGAAAAATTCTGATGGATTTTGCTTATTCCCCCGAACCACCCTAAGGGAGTACGAGCCTCAGATTTCAGAAGCATTCTATATCCTCGGGTTTTATCCATTCAAACAGTGCTAAAATTTTTTACACATGGATCACATTTTCTTGGTCATAAGTCACTTTAAAATACATAAAATATACAGTGTATAAAATTTAATCAACTTCCAATTATAATTTCATATATCTAAAGGCCTATAAACATCTTATGCAAATTGAATGAAAACTCTAAAGAGAACCGTTTGCCGCCAAAATTTTGACGTCTTATATCTCAAAAATTCCTACATGGATTTTCAAAATTTTTTGCTGAAGTTGTTCGATTAGATGTGCTCTTCAAGACAAAAGGTCAGAATTTTAATTCTAAATACAAAATTTTTGAGACTCGTACTCCCTTAATTTTTTGTTGTTGAAAGGTTTAATGACTAATATAAACATTAATATGCTGTGTTTTACTCCAGGTACTTTTTCTTCACAATTGTTTTATGAATAAGAAAGGAAATGGGGTAAATGTCAAGGAGACAACATCCCATATCCAGGTTAAAACGACCCAAAACAAAGCATCTAGGGGTCACCGTACGGTCTTCAACACAGTGAGGAACCTCACACCATATAGCAAGCCCTACATGGCCCCAAAAAGGTAAAAAAGTGAATAAATCAATGGAAACAAACCACATCCAATAACCCAAATATATACATGTACAAAAATATTTAGAATGAATATTTTTGCCAAATTTGTGGTATTTATAAATATTAATACTTGGATATCCATTTGCTGATGAAATTTTAATACTGTATTAATATTGTGTATTCAGTTGTATATATTGTTATATGTTGTACCTTGTTGTATTGGAGAAGGCTTACATAGGCTGTGCCTGTTGTCCAATCCTATTCAATTTATTGAATAGATATTATTTAAATTAAATTAATTGTTGGGGACTAACGTACACTGTAAAAATGTTTTTAAATCGTTACTTCTAATCTAAATGCTTTTCTTGTGCATAATTTGGAACCCGTTTAGGATCGAGACATGATAAGTTTTTTAATGCCAAAGTATGCATGATTACATTGAAAATGTGTTTCAGGTTTTAGAAAGTGTCTATCTTCGTTAGGTGTGACTTTTTTGTATAATTTTGCGAATGTATTTTAGTTTAGATATTTCAAGATTGTTCTCTTCATTTTGCTTCAGTCAAGACAGTGTTGCAAATAAAACCCACAAAGCTAAACACAAATTGAGCTTTCTTTCTTCTGAAGTGAAAAAAAAAGAAACTGAAGTATTTGTTTATCAATTAAATATTTTAATAGTTTACCATCGCGTCTAATAGAATTGATAATGAAAAATACCAGATTTTCCTTAAATATCTATTAACCTTACTTGTACAATACGTATTTACAGTTCATTTGCAAAATCAATGCAAAGTATACAATAAAAAAATATAAAATGTAAAATATATTGATTAGACATCAACATCCTTAAATAAAAAAGCTAAAAAAAAACACAAAAGCAATCTCTTATGTACATATAAGCAAAATATTTCAATCAAGCTAAGTATTGTAAATTAATTCTTTTTCTTATTTCTGTCCTGTATTCACGCTGTATTTTCCTGTATGGTGTGGTAAGTACGTGTCTCCTCTGTAAAGAGAATGTTGCTCTCGGTCATTGATTGGCTGAAATTCAATTATGGCGTCATATTTGTTACCCTGTTCAAACTTTTCTAATGTGACCTGGTTGATTGTAATGTTCGGCCATTGTAAGTGTTTCCTGTTATCTTCCCTTCATTAACAATTCAAGCTTAAAGAAAACATTTATTCATGATCAGCAAAGGATCATACTTCTGTCCAAAATCACATTAGAGAAACAGATTCCACAACCGCAAATCGGGAGAAATGTAAATTCAACAACTACTTCGAGTTAGAAACGACATTTCTATAATCTCGATAAGTAAAGTTTAGAATCTTTAAAACGCTTGCCAAAAATGTTATACTTATATTGTTGTGGTACATTGTACATCATTTTCAGCATTGTTTTACCCACAATGCAGCGGCGCGGTCAATCATGCTAAAATAAATAAAGATAACGGGCACCCAACCAAAAATTTATATACTAAAAAATAATCAATTCTTATTCGATGATCGAGGAGGACTTATTGAGTACAATGTAACAAAAACTGTGATTTTATTTGCGTCTTGTGCACAAAAAAATAAATAAAACCACTAGATCTTGGTCTCTAGCAATTTAAAACCGTTCACGTGGGCCTATTTTTTATTGATATTTACATAGGGATAGTCATAGTTGACATTGTTTAATGGTTGGTGCAAGATTAAAATTTGGTCCAAAACACACTCCATTTCAATAAATATAAATAAAACATATGCACAAAACATTTATATAAACTAAATCATTTAATTATGATTCAGGTTTTTTCATATGCAGTTTTCTACTAAAGTATCCTCGTAGTCCCTTTTAAATCGTGGCTGTAATATTCGGCCATTGTGGTATTAACAGTTACACTTTCTTTCTAAAAAAAGTTGATATACATTATTTTGTCTCCTTAAAAAAGTACGAATTAAAATCATATAAATTTGGTTTACAAATTTCTGTTCTTATGTATGAGTAAGCATTGTTATTTCCGAATTACTATATATTCTTCTAATATACAGATAATGAACATTCAACAACTTCCATTAATAATGGAGTTTTCTGTCACTTTGCGCCCATCGTGTTCCCTACATATGTTCTTCATTAATATTTCATACCTTGATTATCTCCTCTTAATCCATTGACATGACTTTTAACATTCTTGATTCAAGAAAAACGTTGTATTTTGTATCAGTTCAATAAAAGTCATGGTCGCCACAGCACACAAATCTGAAAATACTGAAATAAATAAGATTAAATTTTACAATAACTGTCTAGAAAATCGTTAACATTTTCGTTTTTATCATTCAACAACAAACATAACCGCTAATATGTAACTTATTTAAAGATTGAAACCTACGAGTAAAACATTTTGTCTCTGTCCTCTGTAACTGCAAATGTGAATTTAATCAAAATGACATGGAGTGTTTTATAGAAGGCTTTTTTCGTATACATCTTGTTTAATTCAGACAATCATATGATGGCCCATAATACAGATTGAAAAAGTGGATTATTTTACAATGGAAACAACGCAAAAAATAATTGCAAAACGTGCAAAAATGTTTGGTTGCACTCAGTGAAACGAGCAATCTATAAATTATATTAAGAATTTCCCTCTGCTGTTTTCTTTGTGAATTTGGGGAGCGAAGTTGTTTCAAGTGGGTGTCGACTTTTTCTTGATAAATAACAAAAGATCGACCTTACTGTTAATTGAGTTTCTGAATATGTGCATTTCGACTACTTTTGTCTCTTCAGTGCAGATCAAATCAAAATATTTAGAAGTCCATAAACCGAAATATGTATGAAAGCTGATAGAAAACAAATAACCAAAATAATCTAAGACAGAAAAGCCAGCAACGGCGAAGGATAGAACTATGCATGAGGGAGACACTCCCTACTTTTAAACAAAATTTTGTAGAATTTAGATATTGCAAGTTTCAAAATAATTTGGTGAAGTACTGACTACTGGGTTGGTAAATACCATTATCGCCAGCTTGGTTTATCAAATTTCGTTATAAGAAAGCAAAAAAAAGGATCCTTATTATCTAAAGCGTTGCATTTATGTAAGTACAAATGTAGGCCTTTTCGCTGTATTTATGTGCCAAAAATACAAAAATCGTACAAGCTAGTATTTTGAAAAAGAAATGTAAGACTTAGAAACGTTTTCAATCAAACGGAATTCTGCTATAGAAATGGGTACTTTCTGTTTGTTATTTAACGTTAAAATATACCTCGCATATAGGTGTGGCAGTGACCTTCCACTTTCCCAGACTATCACTGTGATGGTGATGCTTACTATGACTTTCTAGATACTGTCATTTGATCAAATTGGATATGACTTCCAGTTATAACGGTACAAAAAGTTCCCATATGTATTAGAAAAACATGTTTTTTCATAATTATCTCTAAATCTTCAAATCAAAGACAAAGGGTCTCGTTTTATCCACAAAGTAATTAAATTAATTTTCATTTATTACGTGGTATCAAATTAAGGGACTATTTAAACTTTTAAAGAACTTAATCATTTTAATACAGTAACCTTTTTTAATGTTTTATTTTATTGCCACTTCTGGTTGATCTGTTTTTATATTCATTCATACAAGAGCTTGTTCAGATGAAAGAGAAACTTTAGCCAGGTCCTTTAATTTCAGTTTCCGTTACATAGATGATGTTTTATATTTAAACAATCCTCGATTTAAGGATTATCTACATCTCATATACCCAAATGAACTGGACATTAAAGAGACAACTGATACAACAACATCAGCATCATACCTAGACCTTTACCTATATATCGACAAATAGGGTCAGTTAAAATCCAAACTTTATGACAAACGTGATGATTTTGAGTAGTAATATACCAACATCTTATGCATATGCATATTACTATATCAAAAGCTACTTAGCCAGGGTTATGTTCAATCATTGTTACTGTTATCACTCAAAAAGTTTTATGGTCGTCATCACGAATTGACTGATCGTTTTAATGTGTCTGGATCTCGAATGAAGATTGACATATTTCCATAGACCCCGAGATATTACTGGGTTTACACTTACCGAATGTGACATGAAACTGGACCCTTCCATTGCAGTGTGACAGGTGTCACATGTGAAGGAGGTCATGCTTACCCTTCCGGAGCACCTGATGACATTCTTGTTTTTTAAGGGTTTCACACTGTTAGTGCCACTGTTTGATACGTCTTCGTCATTTACGTTCTCTGTCTGTATGTAGTCCTTATATTGCCATGCATTCTGGATATACGATTTTTGGCTCTTGCTTTGGCGTTCATTTGAAAATTTAACAATAAAGACATTTCATTACATAAAAGCAGTTGCGTGAAAAAAACATTATTTAGACAGCCGACGAAACTAGTTTACAAAATCATAAACCTTTTATAACAGCAGAATGAAACTAGCAGAATTGTGAGCAGAGCTCACTAAAATATACCCCCCCCCCCCCACCAAAGAAAATAGACCAAATCATTTTTTTAAATATATGATGCGGAAAAGCAATACGTACTTAACACTCTGTGTCATTGAATTTCACCAAGTGGTCCAGTATGAGTTGTCGCCACAAAGTGTGTACCCCTATGACGGACGGACGAACGACCGAACAGATGAACGTACACCATGATCACTATATACCGCCCGCTATATCGGGGGTAAAAAAATGTACATACAGTTTTCGCAAATATAACTTTATGAAACATGTTTCCCGTTCCAGAGCAAGTCGATGAAATTAAGAAAATAACCATGTCTGGAATGATTTGTCAGAGTACTTACTTCTCTACAGTCCAGGAAAATGTTTTCCAGGTTCCATCCTCTAAGTATGATTTTACATTTTTGATTACTAATTTCAAACTCGAAATTTCAACACAGTCATTAAGGGGTACATTTAGTAATAGAATTTGAACACATAAATACCAGCGCGACAGTTGCAGTGAATTTTTTCTCTGCAAACAGCCATTTCAACAAATTTTGTCTCTAGAAAACAGATAGAAATAAAAAAAAATTTCAACAGCACAAAATTAAACAAAATATGACAGAGCTTAACATAATACAATTAAAAACATAGAGGGTTTTAGAGTAATTACAATGCCAAAATATTTCGACTTTAGAATCGGTATTCTTGAATGACAAATTGTCGCACCAGCATAGAAGTACTGGCTGATTTTTCAACCTTGAGATGAAAACTTCACGTTCAAGGGCGTCGACTTAGTTGTAATAAAACATATCATGTAGAATTACTGCCATATATCTTACTAAATAAATAATAGCCAATTGATATTCTGCTTTGCCTTTGGTGGTGAGATGTATATTTACTTCACATAAAATCATGTTACAACTATAAGACAGTATTCTAAAATATTTGGTACAAAGAATGAAGTAGTTGATTGAAATATTTTTGATATATGTGTTTCTTATTCCCAGGAATCCAACAAAATATTGCAGCGACATACCTGCGATGGACTTTACAAAATGGCGGTCTGAAGAGCAAACTATGACAATGGCATAGATTATAATGAGAAACGCAAAACACTTGAAATCTTACTTGATAATTATTGTACAAGATAACAAAAATATAATGTATCATATAAGTTCAATATTGTTTAGTTTCAAAAATGGGGGAAATAACAAGATTACTGAACAGAATTGTTAAGAGCCTACGCCATGAGGTTAAAAGACAAAGCAGGTGAAAAAAAAACAACCAGAAAATTGTCGCCCGTAATGGTCCTGACTAAGAACAGGCATTTAAAAAGAATGGTGCGCCGAACCTCATCCTCCACTGCGACAGTGTCCGGTAACAACTCAACAGCAATTGCTATTGAAAGCTATTGAAAGGTCATAAACAGCAAAAAGAACTAAAAGTGGCGCCATCAGAAATGATGGTCATCCCCGCACTGCCCTGATTGCCCCAGACAACAGTTAGGACAGACCCTGTGCGCAGTTTTTCTAATATTTTGGAAATAACATTATCCAGTCAATATTTTAACTAAATATATGGTTGCTAGGTAAAGATTCCAAAAATAGGTGGCCTTTGAGACTTTCAGGAAATTTACCAAAATTGGAATAAAACATTTTGGAAATCCAATTGGTGAAAATGTTTGTCCTTATTGGAGCAAATTCTAAAAGTATGGTTGCTAAGCAAAATTTCAAATAATATGGGGTCTTTGAGACTTTCAGGAAGTTTACCAAGAATGGAATCAATATTTTGGAAATCAAACTGATGAAAAGTCCTTATTAAACAAAATTCTTAAAGTATCGTTGCTAGGTACAATTCCAAAAATAAATGGTCTTTGAGAGTTTCAGGATATTTACCAAAATTGGAATCACATTTTAGAATTCTAAGTATTCAGAACTTTATTTTTTTTTTCCAAACACTTCCCCAAAAAATATGAAATTATATGCTAAAAGTTAGAAAATATGAGTCTTTAACATTTTCAGGAAATTTACCAAAGTTTACCAAAAATTCCGAAAGCTCACTGCACATCTTTAGACTATATGCAACAATTCTACAACAAAATAAAATCTATAAATCTAAAACTGTAAAAGGTGTTCCACTGACAAGCTCACATGTGTCAAAATATACATCTTGGGCCTCATATTTGCACATCTGCAGCAGAAATGCAACAATTCTATAACAAAATTGAAACACTAGATCCAAAAATGTAGGAGGAGTTCCACTGACAAGCTCATATATAAATAATAAACATTTTGGGGCCTCTTGTTTACACCACGACCAATTTCAAAAATCCGAAAGCTGATTGCCCATCTGCAGCATATATGCAACAATTCTATAACGAAATTAAAACTCTTAATCCAAAAATGTAGGAGTAGTTCCACTGACAAGCTCACATATATATAATAGACATCTTTGGGCCTCTTGTTTATACCAAGACCAATATCAAAATTTCGAAAGCTTATTGCGCATCTGAAGAATATATGCAACAATTCTCTAACGAAATTAAAGCACTAAATCCAAAAATGTAGGAGGAGTTCCACTGACAAGGTTCATCTAACGAACAGACGGACGGACAGACAGACAGACGGACAGACAGACAAACGGACGGACGGACGGGACCAAAAATTATTTCCTCAGAAAAGTGCGGGGAAAATAACAAAATACCGAAGTTACTGCGCATTTCGACAACTTATGTCTCTTCACTGCAGATCAAATCAAATCATTTAGAAATCCATCACCCATAATAAGCGTCAATACCGATAGAGAAGAAATTACCAATAGGATCTAAAAACGAAAGCCATAGTCAGCAAATGACAGTACTGTGCATGAGGGAGATACTCCTTATTTTTAACGTTTTCTTTAACTTATATATTGCAAGTTTAAAAATAATGTTGGTTTCGACCAAGAAAAAAAGATCATCCAAGTATTAAGTAAAAGAGAATCTGGAACCAAAGTGCGGACCTAAACTCCCATGTTTTCTACAAATGACTGATATCTATTGAAGAACTCTTAATGATCCTATGAGACGGAAATTTTGCAGCCTTGATTAATAAGGCGGTGATGGAGATAACTATGTCTAATGAGAAATTATGTATTATCGTTCTAGCTCTCGTGCAATGAATCAATTGTATGTGGCGTTCTTGATCATTTTTGTCATTTGTTTTGTCTTAGTCATACTGTCTTAATTCGTGTTGGATGTGAATTGCCGTGATTTTAGATTTATGATTTTAGAATTCCCAATTTCCTCGTTCTTGCTTCGGTATTCGTTTGATGTATTGTAAAACATACACTCCGTTAGTTTGCCAAGATGGAATATTGTAAGCATCATCGAACAGTGTATCTGTAAGTGAGATTGAAGGATCTAGCATCTTTTCCGAGTTCCTAAAGAAATTCAGTCTGGTGGGAATATAAAACAAGAGGCTCCCAAGAGTCTGTATCGCTCACCTGGACCAT
Source organism: Modiolus philippinarum (assembly GCA_002080025.1). NCBI lineage: Eukaryota > Metazoa > Mollusca > Bivalvia > Mytilida > Modiolidae > Modiolus > Modiolus philippinarum. The sequence goes on from MJUU01029212.1 coordinate 71,551, forward strand.
AGCTGACATAAATAAAAAGCCTTTCCAATAGGAAAAACAAAACATAAAATTTAGCACAATACTTTTGTTTTATAAAATTACAGTATTCTTGTTTGGTTTCCATTGCAACCGAAAGCTCCACATTCAATTACAACCCATAACAGAACGCCATTCAATAAAAAAATTAGGCAGGGGTTCTCCTTATAATCAATGTAATACATATTGCTGAAATCAAAACATTCAGACCACAATTCAAATAAAATTCAAAAGTTTGGCAGGGGTTCCCCTTAAAATTCATAGGGCCAATGTAAAAACTATGTTCCTGCTGGCGGCCATCTTGGATGAGGTACGGACCTTGCCAGATACCTTTTTTGGAACGGACCATCTAAGGACCATTGTGGCT
>MJUU01029212.1:85520-95659 GCA_002080025.1 Modiolus philippinarum
ATCGGAAGCCTATTGGAAAGCATTTAAAGATGTTCTCCTCTGAAAATATTTAGTCAATTGGAACCAAAATTAGACTCACTGGTCCCCTTCAAGAAAGGTGACAGTAGAACTGCACCCCATCCAAAATAGCTGCCAGTCTGGAATATAGTTTAACTTAAGATAATATAACATCAATGTCTATTAACAAATTTGAAAATAATGCCCTTAAAACATTGGTATTATTTGAACTGCATAAATCAGCCGTGGCCCAGGTGAGCGATACAGGCTCTTGAGAGCCTCTTGTTTAGAAATTGGCTCGAGACCATTACATCACTGAACAATCAACAACTGAGAACAAATCCATTCCTATGTCGGTTATCATTTTGTTAATTTCATCCCTCAAGAAATTCTATGGCCGTCACCATAACACCATCGAAAGATATGACATGTCAATATCCCAAATGAAAGTGGACATTTTCAGCTAGATTCACGTCTTCCCGGATTTGACTACCGACTTCGACATCTTCCTGGATTGACCCACTGACAGTGTGACGGGTGCTGTTAACAGAGCATGACATGCTTACCCTTCCGGAGCACCTGATGTCACCCTCAATTTCACTGGAGTTCACACTGTGAGTGCTTTGTTTTGAATGTTGTGATTTCTGTTTCTGTGCTTTGTGTCTGTCTAGCGTCGTTGTTTTGTGTCTGGCGTCATTGTTTTCTGTGTTCTCATTTTGGCCATGCCTTTGGACTTCGATTTTTGTAAATTTCACTCCTTTCATCCTTGGGTATTCTACTGCCGTTGTTTGTTAATAGATATACTGGAATAAGGGAAAAGCTTTTTTCAAAATGTTTCAGACCTATCGGCGAATACCGTAATTAATGATTAACGATTGACTCATTTCAGTAATTCTTTTCAAATTAGTTCGCCGTTGCTGCACATTTGAACATTTCAAACAAGCCAAAAGATATCCCTTACTTCGGTATTTAGTTATTTGCTTGTGTTACTCATTCAGTGAACACTGTAAGCAAAATTGTTTTGTTTTTCTTCATCTATAAGTATTCTCAGCAGTTGTTGTTTTTAATGAAACTTTTGTATTTTTGTGTTTTAATGAAATGTGTAAACAACATATCAATTTGTCGATTTCACCGTTGATTTTTTTTTCGCAATCGATATGTTACTCGCTTCTCGAGTAAAAATTTACAGTGTGCAACAGAGTGTTTAAGAAGAATCTAGCTAAACCCATGATCTCGCATCTACAAAAAACGGTAACAAATGTTTATGTTACTCCTCTTTATAGAATGTCCTGTGTTCAGTGAAAGAATGTCTCTTTTTTCAGCCCTCACGAGAATTTCACATCAAACACGTGGTATTCTTTTTTTTTTAGAGAAATCAAAAGCAGTGAAAATCTTATAAATATGTAAAGCTGATTTTCAATTTTCGCGTTTACTTTAAATGCAAATATGTTCCCCTCTCACAGGTATTGCATACTACAGAAAATACAATTGTCTATCGTAATACATTCATCTCTGTCTATAAATCTAAAATAGGAGTGCCTTTGACGAAACTTTTAATGGACTAGTAGAGATATTTCACATTCTGACGAAACTCGACGTAACCCGACGAGAGAAACATTTCATGACGAACTACAACCTAAATGACACGAAGGGGACCATTAGCTGCAGATATTGTTATTCATTTTAAATATTTTATAGATTATTTCTAAGACGGTGACTAAATGCATGTGTTTGTCAAGCTTATTAAATCATACTCCTAACCTTTCACATGGAATATTTTACATTATTCACTTATAGAAATCAAATCTTATAAAGTCTTTAACCGGTCGAGTTTACCCTTGTACTGGTAGCTTGCCAAGTCGATGAAATCACCAAAAATTGTCAGTTAAAATATTTTCAACTATTGGGATACTAAGAAGATCAACATAGCGAAATCCTGTGCGATGGGTATTAAAAAATGAATAAATCGTACCGGAAACGCCAAAACTGAAAAAAAAATACTTTCTATCTCGACTTAAAACTAATGCGGTTAGAACTTCAGTTACGGATCATATGAATACTTTAACGGCGTATGGTAGAGCACTTTTTAAAAGCAATGCTATTATGTTTTATAATAAAAGTTTGTTTCTATGCACAATAAAGTACCATCAACAAATAACCTCCCTGACGCCTATACAATGCTATTACATACCAGTTCGCCATTCACTGAAATCGCATTGACCTGTCGATAACGAGCAAATCTGTGCATAGGGAAAAGGGCAAGAATAAAAAAGAATAAATCAAGAAAAATTATTCATTTCCAGAAACTAAAATGTATGAAACTGAGATATTTTGTTCAAGCGTCTGTTTTGTGTTTGTTTTCTAACGTTAATATTATTTTTCTCCAGAGGGGATATACCAATAGCTTAATTTAAAATAAACGTCTTGACATTGTCTTTTTAACTTAAAAGTGACCAAATTAAACAACATTGCATGTCTCAAACAAATGAATAAAGATTCGCACTTTCGATGACATGAATTCTAAGTTCAACATTTTTCATACACGTATCAAATTTGAAATCCAATCTTTTTCATAAAATGTGTCACTGTCTCGCCCANCCCCCCCCCCCCGAAAACAGAATGACATTGCTTGCACAGTCATGTGTATTATAGAGATAATGAAACCGAGTGAGAAGGAAGACGGAAAAACCTGAAGTCATTCGCCATTCAAGATACAAAATATGTTCTCGAGCTATTGTGTAATGCTTTACCGTAGATGATGCCCCCACCGCCCAAAAAATAAAAAAAAAGATAAAATAAAGATCACAGAGTAGGTCTAAACAATAAAATAGCATACGATTAGTCCGTATAATTCTTTTTATATTAAACATTACACCGCCAATTTTGAAATGGATATGACAAATAAAGGAAATGCATTTATTAGATTTCAATATAGATTAACAGTCTATAGTTCAAAAGGAAGTCTAAACATGTCCTAATTGTATTTGTTAATCAAAGTGACAAATACATCGGCAAACGAATACCGAAGCAAGAATGAGGAAAGGGGAAATTCCAGAATCATAAATCCAACATCACGGCAATTCACGAATTGAGACAGTATGACAAAGACACAACAAACAAACAAAAATGAACAAAAACGCCACAAAACTAAAGCACTAGCAGTGTGAACCCCTATAAAAACTGAGGTATCATCAGGTGCTCCGGAAGGAATTTTGTTTAGACCTACAAAATTAGCATTGTTAAATATGTATTGAAAGTATTAAATAGATCTGATACAATGAAATGAGAGAAATTCATATGTCTTATTTATGAAGACCCCCCCCACCGCGTGCAAAATGTTCAAAATATATAATAGTTATTATGAATGTTTACTGGTCATAAGGTTCAAGTACTGAATGTATCACCAATTAAATTGTATTTCTTCTTCACATTTTTTAACAAATGGCATGATGAGAAATGCGATCTATTTTTAAATTTAAGAAGGACAACTCGAATGTCTTTCGTTCGTCCCTTTCGTAAGTCATACGTACACACGAAAGAGACGAAACGAGACGTAGCGATTAACGAAGGAAACATGGCTCAGAATGAAAAGTTTTCAACTACTTGGCCTATATTATCATTTAGTTAAAGAATCAGAACATATTTTCTTTCGCTTTTTTAATTTTTGTGCAATAACTAGTCCCCATACGTTTAAGTTCTCTTTCGTCAAAATGGGAAACATCTCTAGTAACAGTGTAAGCCAAATTATACACAGGTAATGTCTAATCCCTTAGAGGGTTTCCAATAAAATAAAAATGTATTCTCCTTTTTATTGCATCCTCTCAACTCTTATTTTTGCAAGCAAACCTGTTATGCATGGCTTAACATATAAAGTTTTCAATTGAAATGTGGTATTGATGTTTGTTTCAGAAAAAAGAAGCTGTTATTTTAAGCGTAAGGACATACTGTAGGCAAATTGCAGTGAATGTTCACACTCACCTACATCACAGAAATGTTTGGTTGGAAGGACAATGAATTGCCAAGTGATGATAACTTGAATGTTATAAACAAAAAGATAGACGAATTTGTAGTGAATCGTATAAATAATGAGGTGAGACAAAGAATGCAAAATGTTGAAATACAAAAACTAGAAACATTCATTCACGAGTTATTCGATAAAGAATGCTTCAAAATTGATCAACAGTGTCAGGAAATAACTTCTGTTGTATTTGGCAGTTATTGTGACTTATTGCAAGATAAACAACTGCCTTCTACAGATGACAATTTTATAGATTCAAGTGAATTAAAACTTTCAATGGGTGAAAAACTATTGTTTGCATTCAGTACACCGTTACTATTTCCCACAGCAATTGTACTTGGAGTTTTAACTGGACTTTTATTATTTCCAGTAAAGATTACTACGGCCATCAAGGACTTTACTGGTCATAAAATAGATGTTTCAAAATACAAATATGATAAGGTCGCATTTGCAAATGAAAGGGCTATAATATGTTTGTACAAAATTTCCATAGCTTACCTAGAAGACTTATTGTTCCAGAATTGCATAAAAGTGTTGATATGAGTATTTTGAGATAATAATACCAAATCGCCTTCAAGCTGGACGAAATATGATTCGTAAGCTTCAAGCTGACTTGAGAAATCGCAAAGTACGGAATCAATATCATAATATGGAAAAACAAATTCTACGTACACAGGACAGAATCATTGCTTCTGGCATTGAATTATTTCAGCAGAACATGATAATGGAAAAAGACATCACAAGGGTTAAGGACGATTTTGCAAATATAAATATAGGCAATGTCATGGTCAAATCTAGTATTAAAACTTTAGCATACAGCGCAAGTGAGAACAGTGGAACAAAGTGTAACGGACTAGCAGAGATTTCCCGTCTCAGGTAGTAAAGTTTTTTTCTGAGTTGCCAATGTGTTTACCATTTTGCTTCAATGGTGAATAAAAGGAAATGGAGTAAATGCACATGAAACAAAGTCTCTACAAATACAAATATTTACTCATAGTAAGTTCAAGACAGCCCCTAGCACCGATTTGAGCAGAATTTTTTTCTTATTGTCGAACAAAGCTACATCTATGTCTTATTTATTTTTATGAATTCATAGATAACTAAATTTCGAACTTATTGTAAAATAAGTATCTGCAAACTGGAAAAAAATTTGTAAAAGTAATAAAAAATTAAAGGGAACTGAGTTTTTTTACCATTTGGATGTGCATATTTTGCTTCATGCATGGCGAATAGCAATTGATCATGAATTGATATACATTCCAACTGAGTTAGAATTCCAAAGACATTAAAGATTCTTTAATAACATAAACCAAAATCCAGAACGAAGGTAAAATTGACAAAATCAGAAAAGGGAGGAACAAATACACAAAAAACTGAAGTTCACAAACATTCAAAACCAAAACAGTCGCAATATGAAGTCTTGAAAGTGATATTTGGTGATCGATATGGTACAGCATGTCCTTTAGGCATCCGGTAACGTTTACACTTTCAACTAGTACATTTAGGTTAAATTCAAAACCGGTTATATCATATCAATTATGTAGCTGAAATATTTATGTCATTTGTGAGATCTACACATTATTCCGTACATTTAACTTATGCATGTCGTTGTATTGGGAATCGAATTCCCATAGGGACGCAAACAACAAAGGCTGAACATTTCACTTACTTACTAATTATCAGCCAAGAGAGTGTTTTTGCTTATTGATTAAATTTTCTAGTAATTTTTAAAAACAAAATTATGAAGGCAAATTTGGACAAACAATTCAAAATTAGATTTGTCGTTACATGACTTTTTTCTTCACATACTAAGACACCGAAAGCAAAGAAACATCTTTATGTCTTTCTTCTCCACAGTTGCTTCTCTGTCTCTCGTTCATTCTGATCGACTCATTTCACAGTTGATCTATGTTCAGTTCATCAAAATAAGTTCTGCTTAAGAAGTTAGACCTAGGTTAAGAGACATAACTTTTAAAAATCATTGGTATGTTTGTTTTAATCAATTTCATGAACATATTCTTAGCTTCTTAGTAACATAGATGATCTAAATTCTTTTTCACATCCGTGCTTTAAAAGCATAAATGAAACTGATTGTTTCAAACGCTTTATTGATTGATACAGTTGTCTCCTTTAAATTAGGTCTACTACCTTAAAACCTTAAAATGTGAAATTTTGGTTCGGACCAATGCATTTGTGAACCCATATGAACGTTCCCAATTTGTGGCCATTGATTTACAACAGAATAAGATCGAATCTTTGTAAGCCCAAGAATGATTTTTTCAAGTCATTCACAGATTTAGCTGATTTTCATTATATTTTTTAAATTAATCCATGAGTCACAAAATTTCTGCTTTGTTTATATTGACCTCTTTTGCCATGATAACCTTTGCAGCCATTTTAGGTCATTCCAAACCCTAAAATGTGCACTTTCTAAATCGATTGTTTTCAACGAAAATAAAGACTTTTCATGTTTAACTTTTTGAGATGTTAATCTGGAATATTATTGACTATCTCAAAATCAGTTTGAATGCTTGCATATATATGAAGTAAGAACGAAGCTACAGTGTATGTCAAGAAATTGATCTTATTTTCAATGCAAAATTTTCGATAAAATTTTACTGAATTTGCACAAGAGGGAAACTCACCACGCATATTTATGACGTAATTAACATTGCTTATAGAAATACTTGTGCAGCAGCAGTCGCATTAAATTGTTTAAAAATGTAAAGAAAATAGTCAAACACTGTGCAAAATGTAAAATTTAGATCTCTCCAAATATATAGGGTACATCGGCAAACGAATAACGAAGCAAGACTAGAAAGGGGAAATTCTAAAATCATTAATCGAAAATCACGGCAATTCATATCCAACACGAATTGAAATTGAGACAGTATGACAAAGACAAAACGAATAAGCAAAAATGAACAAGAACGCCACACAACTAAAGCAGCACTAGCAGTGTTAACCCCTATGAAAACTGAGGTACCGTCAAATCGTGGTGACGACCGTAAAACTTCTGTAGTTACAATTGCAACGGTGACTGAAAATACCCTTGATGTATAAATTTTTGAGACAGCAATTTAGTAATGTTGACAAAATCGCTGTACAAACTATAGGTACGGCAATATCGAAAGAGTTGTGAAATGTACACGCCATAAGCCGGAGATGTGGGAATGTTATTGCTCAAAAACGGGAAGTTCACTATTTGAAAGGCGAAATCATCACGCCTCTTGTAAAGTTTTGTTGTCAGACGTCCAGGGTTTTCTATGTAGAGTTATAGGTCCAGGTATTATGCTGATGATGGTGTGTCAGTGGTCATCCTTTTATTCACCAATCATGATCACTATATACCACCCGCTTAAGCAAGGGGGTATAAATATCCAGAAGGACTATAGGCTGGTCTACAATCACAGAAAAACAGTTATCAAAGCATTTTGTAAAATGAAAAAAAAAATATTTTATAACGTTATTGGTATATGTTTCATTTTTACAAAAATTTTGACTTATTACTATGGAAAGATATCACATGTTTTCTTTTCATTCTAGGAACCTCAGTCATCAGAACCTGACAAAGGTATATGGTGTTTGCCCTTTTGAAGAAACAGAAAGTGTTGGATATTATGTATTTATTGAATTCTGTGAACGAAATCTGGACAAAGGAGTTATTTTGGAAGGACTTCTCTGGGAAAAAAGTAAAGAATATATTAAAAATGTTATTGATGGACTCTCCTACTTGCATGGTCATGGCTTAGTACACAAAAATATCAGACTTTCAAAAATTCTGGTAATTTAAATTTAGTGTTAAATAAAATGAGCGATCTAGAAATTCTATCTAGATAATTTTTTAATGTCAGATAGAAATGACTTGTCTAATATCATTGAAATTTTCAGTGTATCTTTAGAAACGGATAATTTTCAAACATGACAGAAATAGAGACGATTGTTCGCTCTTAAATAAACACTTAATTCTGTGCACAGAAAAAAGTTGTATCTGTACAATTCAGTTGTGGCTATAAATACAAGCCATGGTAGCGGTTGTGCAAATTTTTAAACATGGTAGATAAAAAGATAAAAATTCCTCCAAAATAATTTTGCATTTTGAATACGAATAGAATACAATAAAAAATAGTTGACGCCTACAAATTTAGTACTTTGAACCCTTCAAAAGATTGAATTTCTTCAGGAACTCTTCAAAGCTCATAAAAATAATTGATCATTGAATTTCATTTATCGATACAACGATGATGTTTTGAAATTTAAAGGGATCCCATCGATATATCTCCCATAATCATTATTTTTACCATCTACGACCTTTCAATATAATTTTCGTTGAGTTGCTATTGAACACTGTCGCAATAGAATCTGAGGTTTTACCCTTCATAAAACTGGTTTAACCCATCATTTCATTTGAAGTCCACGGACCATTGCGAAGGACAATTTTCCCGGTGGTTTTCCTCCTGCTTTGTCATTTTGCCTCTTCGACTTTGGCTCTGGACAACTCTATTCGGTAATTTTGCTCCTACCACCATGTTAAATAATTACAGGATTAAGACGAGTTTTGATTATTGAATCATAAAATTCTCTTTTTGATGTGTAGTGGAAATCAACCCAAATCACTCGTAATTCTTAAATAATTTGAAGACGAGATTGACCAGAATTCATACATTCATTGTCAGGGTATATCAATAAAAATAGACCAAAATGAAAATAACTGTCACATTTATAACATAATACTAGTATCTGTCGTATTCAGATCTTCCATTTGTAACCACAAAAAATGTTGTAAAAGGCCTTCTGAAAGCTTTATTGTGACTTCAAAATGAAGAACAACAATAAAAGCTTTGTTCCATTTCTTGGTTCTTCAATGTAGGACAATGTATTTGTACAGACAATTTTGTTTCATAAGCATTTACTCCATGTTCTTACATTGTTAATTCAAGATAATAAAAAGATCTAAAGTAGTACAAATTTTGAAAGAATTGGATTGATTATTATCGAACTATAAACGATACCTTATCATATCAAAGCCCCGATTGAGGTTGGAGCTCCAAAGCCCTGAAAATCTACACGTGGCAAAACTTCGTAGTCATCCAAAGAACTGCTGTATACGTCTGCATGTACTAAGTTATTCCGTAATACGTGGAAATAATCGGATTGTGTGATTTCGTAAGCATGTCGATTTCAGACAAATTACTGCGCGGCAAGCGCGTTGATCTGAGACGCAATATAACAAAACGAGTAATTTGATAAACATGCATATTGTTTTCAATTTAATATAACAACACCGTATTCAACTCAAGAAAATGAAGAAATATAACTTGATTACACAATGTATACGATTTCGTAAGCATGTCGATCTCAGACAAATTACTGCGCGGCAAGCGCGTTGATCTGAGACGCAATATAACAAAACGAGTAATTTGATAAACATGCATATTGTTTTCAATTTAATATAAAAACACCGTATTCAACTCAAGAAAATGAAGAAATATAACTTGATTACACAATGAATACGATTTTGAAAGAAACTTGAACACTATATTAAATCGGAAGCACAAAGATCATCTTTTAGAGCTGTTAATAGGCTTGAAGCCTCACTTGAATTTTTTTCCTGTCATTTTGTCATTTTAAGAACTCTCCAGCCATTTCATGGCTTTCGAGGTAATAAAAGCTCTGTCGTTAAATTTTGCATTTTCAGATGATTTTCAGATGTAGATAAAAAAAAATTCTCTTTCATTTATTTTTTACCTTTCTTTAAACAAGTTCCACACACATTATGGGAACAACAATAACCGATGAAAGGATATGGAGTAAAGGCATATGAGGCAAAGTCTTTCAAATTTTGGCATTTATTTTATTAATTTCGAAATGTAATCCAGATCACCCGTTTTAAGTGCCCACATCTCACTATTTTATAACGCCAAGTTTTCTTACATTCGACTTGATGAGTGGCCTGTGTTTTTCTATAAGACACTAGTGCTTTTGTCGGGCGAAGGATGACAGTGATTGTAAGAGCACTTTGCCAGTTTAATTGATGTTTGTTGACAATCCCGCACCCATGACCAAGAAAGACATGGATGTAGCGTTGCTCGACAATTAGCAAAGAATTCCGCTTAAACCGGTG
>MJUU01029216.1:2888-27420 GCA_002080025.1 Modiolus philippinarum
TTGTTTTGTTTTTTTTTTTCCTTTGGGGGTTGTTTATTTATTTATGTATTTGTTGATTTTAGGGGATTGTAAATTTTATGCATGGTGCTAACAATGCTAGTAGGTGCTTAAATATTCTGTGGCATCCATGCTGTTCACACTGCCAGTTCTCTAAAATTTGGTGGCGTCCAGGCTGTTCACACTGCATTAGTGCTCTAAATTTTTGTGGCATCCAGACTGCTCACACTGATAGTGCTTAAAATGTTTGTGATCGTCTATGCAAAGTTCTTTTTCAATGAATCAGAACCTCTAAGCGGATTTTGGTTATTGTGATCTATTTGAACAAAACCATTTTATTTATAGAGTTAGTTCTATTCATATGATGATTACTGAATGCATTATTTTCCCATCAATCATAGATGACAAAAGCAGATCGGATCTTGGTCTAAATTTATTGTTTTCATGCAACTTCGGTATTTTTTGACGGTATTTTGAACCATTGGGCCGATGCCACTGCTAGTGGACCAGAGGTCCCCGAGGGTATTCACCAGTCCAATAGTCAGACTTGTCTGACATGAAAATTGTACCTTACCTGTTATAGAAATTTATTGTTTGTGTCAAAATTCTAACCAGTTAAAAATACTGAGGCTTCATTCCGTGTATGGCACTCGGTAGATGTCCTTAGTACTGGATTTGGCTTTCTATTTTGATATTTTTGGAAATGAGTACTTCTTTTTGGACTACTTTTGGATTATGACTTTCCATATTATTTGATTCTAATGCTGATGATGAGAGGTTACTCCTTGAAACACGTGTACAGCATAACGAAATTTACTGTTTTCATGCAACTTCGGTATTTTTTTTTTGTATCAGGCTTCACGTGTACAACTTAAAATAAAGTACCATATAAGCTAATATCTTGATATGCCACGTTAATACGGTTACCGGGTATATCTGTATCTACATGTGATCTCGTCCTTCCTTATGAAATCACAACGGTCAAATCTTTGACATAATGATAGCAACTGACCATACTGTTTAGCTACCAGTCTTCAAACAGGGGTCCCAGTCTATTGTTAGCCTTTTTCCAATTTTTGATTAAATCCGCACATTTTTTCTTCTTCCATAAAAAGGAGGTTCCATACCTCCCACCTTACTGCAAACATTCACAGCAGGTTTCTAGTGCTGCTGATTAGGAATTAATTTCCGAAATGGCCATACAGCTAATTAAAATTATTGCAGTTGAAGTTAACATATGTGTTATGGTCTCATGTTCATTTACTCCATATCCTTTCGTACAAAATTTCTATTCCACAGATACACAGTATATTGATTTTTAATGAACGTCTGACGAACATTTGGAAATCATTGTGTTTAAAGATTAATGTTTATAATTCAGTCGAACTTAATTCAAGAAGAATTTGACAACTTTAATACTTAATTATGCATAATTTTACACTGTTTTGACGTTTTGTGGCCTAGTTGACGTCAATATCACTAACAAATGTTCAGATTTGTCTCACTTCAAAAATGTGAACTATCAGAATTTCTTTCTTGCAATATATCACAATTCAAAATGTCGAAATAACTACCGAGTCTACTTGATCTACAAAACAACCACCGCCATTTGCGACAAATATAATATCTTCGTCTTTGAATTAAGGAAGACCAGGTTTAGGCAAAACTCTTTTTTGTCTATGTGTATATAACAAAAGGAGCTGTACCAGAACTGCATGATGTCGACAAAGTTGCCTGGCACTGTTAAGTGACAAGATGGTTCATTTCATTTTAATAACAGGTTCCGGCGCACGTTCCTTCCCCTAAACCACGACTTCTTATGGTAGAAATAAATGTATCAAAGTAAAGGCAGTCATATTTACAGGTTACTGGTTTAGTCATTTTTATGCCAACAACGATAAATTTAGTCTCTGTTTTTTTTTAGAATCTACATTTTTTTCTTTCTGTTTTTTTGCACAAGATTATATCGAAAGGCTGCTACAACATGTAGTTAAAACGCCAAACGAAAATAAAAAAAAATCACAAAGTCAAATCGACGGCAAATATATGCAGTACGATTTCAACAGTGTTTTCCATTTCTGTTTAAAAGTGGTTTAACAACAACCACCTATATTTTCAAAACAACCACCTTTCGCTTGAGACAGATGGTTGGTTTTTGATATTACGTTTGAGCTTATTTCAACTGATATAAATGCAAAAGCCTTGTTATTGTGGTAACCATCCACCTTTTTGGGCGTTGAAAACGGGAAAAAACTGACTTCAAGCCAATAATTTTACAATTTTCTCCAGCTGCCCAAAGAAAAACAGTCGGCGCCCATTTCCAACTCGGTAATGAATTTCGCTCTCGGTTTTATTTTCAGTAAAACACCATACAAACACGAGGATCCATTGCGATGCGGATCAAGGGGTGTTTGGGGGTTGGAATCCTTCCCCCTTTTAGTATGAAAAAATTGTTAATTTCGTACAACTAAGGACGTAAATATACGTCCTTGTTTCTTGCAGAATCTGGGCAAAATTTTTTTGTTTAAATCGGCTTGGAGCCCTTCTTCAGTTTTTGAAGGCTGGTTCCGTTTGAATCAATAACTAAAAGCAAAACAAATGGTCATCTCAAAGAAATTTTTGTATTGACCAAGATTGCATTACAAGTTTATACGAAAGCAAATTGAGCTCATTTTTGTAGGTTAAAAAAATAGAATTTTCGCGAAATAACGCGAAACTTTCACAAAATAATGCGAAATAATTACTTTCGCGAATAAACGCGATACTATCGCGAAATAAACGCCATAATCTTCGCGTTTAAACGCGATAATTTTCGCAAATAAACATGAATCTTTCGCGAATAAACGCGAAACGTTTGCGAAAAAATGCGATACTATCGCGAATAAACGCGATACTTTCGAGAATAAACGCGATAATTTTTGTGCATAAAAGCGAAACTTTCGCGAATAAACGCGATACTTTCGCGAATAAATGCGATAATTTTTTATTCGCGAAAGTTTCGCGTTTGTTCGCGAAAATTCCGCGTTTATTCGCGAAAGTATAAAAAATTATAGACCTATCATCATTGTCCGTTCTTAGACATCAATTTTGATATAACGAATGGTAAATTACATACTAAAATTTATGATAAAATGGACGATTTTTCTTTTCCCATAGTTAATTATCCATTTCTGGATGGCGATCTTCCATTAGCGCCATCATATGGTGTTTACATATCTCAACTCTTTCGATTTGCTCGAGTATGTAATAAAGTTTGCGATTTTAATGGACGGAATCTTTTTATAAAGGCAAAACTATTACATCAAGGTTTTCGTTATCATAAACTAGTTAAAACCTTTACTAAATTTTATCATCGATATAAAGACTTAGTTCATAAATACAATGCAACTTGTAAACATCTAATCAAGGCTGGCATTTCACATCCCTTATTTTACGGTAATGTTTTACATAAGAGTAAAACATACTTAAACTCGCCTCACAGACTTATAAAACCTTTAAATCGTCTAATTCATAAGGGTTATAAGTCCGGTATTGTCGTCAAGTCATAACGTATGGCCTTCTTTGGTATTAACATTGATTTTTTGATAGGGTCTTTGCATTTTAACTAAACACATTCTAAATTTCTAAAATCAGTATTGCATGGACACGGGTTATTTATTCCGGTATATACATGAAATCATTATGCTAAACTCCTCACAGGAAAGGATCTTGATGGAAGCTGTACACTGAGGGTACATAATTTAATTTGTCAGTTGGTAATGGGTCTGGAGCTGGCATGTCAGTTAACTGCTAGTAGTCTCTTGTGATTTCATGTTTATGTCCGTATATTCAGTCTTTAAGCTTCATTTTTCACAATTGACTCAGTCCTGGTGCCAACTGAATTCTACTGTTGTTACGATTGTTTTTTTTTTCTTTATTTATCACATTGGCTATAGGGGGAAGGTTTGGGCCCAATGAAACTAGTTTAACCCCGCCGCAGCAGGTTTGCGCCTGTCCTATAAAGTCAGGAAATTTATTAAGCCTTTGTGTGTCTTGTCTTTTTTCTAGTTAGTTCACTTTATGTCTATGGGAGTCTAGGATGATGTTTATTTCGCTAAACTTGATTACTCGTTATTTAGGGCCAACTCCGACCTGCCGTTTGGTGTGGGGTTTCCCCATCGTTCATTGAAGATCTTATGGTGGCTTTGAGTTGTTATTACTCCCCTTTGTTTATTACTCCCCTTTGTGTCGTTGTCTCTTTGACACATTCCCCGTTTCCCTTCTTTTTTCTAAAGATTCCAGCGAAAAATATTTTTATTTGAGAAATGATTAACCACGAGCTATTTTCTTCGTTTTCAACATTTGCAGTTGTGAATGAATTATTCCTACCTGAGTTTGGCTTTCCGTTTGGATCAAATTTAGAAATTGCCATCTTCTTCTTTTGCCGATGTTGGAGTGTGCTCTTGTAGAACGTTATACTCCGTACTCCACGGAAGCGTATTGATGCCACATAAAGAAAAAATATCTCGTAATTATGAGATACTATTTCATATTTATGAGATTATTATCTCATAATTATGAGATATTATTTCATAATTATGTTATCTCATAATTACGGAATATCTTTCATTTCTTCATGTTCCATCAATATGCTTCCGTAGTATTCCGACGTGAGACAATCAGGATAAAAATCCGGAGGGCAATATATACAATTAAATCAAGTAACCCAATATAACTTTTTCTGTTCAGTGTGCAATGCTCTGTGTTTTGAGTGCATCTAATTTTAATCTAATTTTACCTGGAGTAACTGATTACATCGTCGAGCCCCCCCCTTTAAATGACAAAAAAAAACGAAAAAAAACTAAACGATACAATCCAACAATGAATTAAAAACAAAGCAAAAACAGAACAAAGCACAAACATAGACATAAACAAAGAGCACCCCACCCCTAAAAAAAACAAAAAAAAATAAAAAATAAAACAACAACAACAACCCAAAAAAAACATATAAAACAAAACAAAAAGCAAAGAAAAACAGACACTCGTTTATAATTTAAATGCAAGATTGTTCCTGGAAAATTCAAGGACGTAACATAACAAGTCCTTGGATGTCTGCAGTGTATAATATTCCTGTTATAGAATTTTTTGAAATTTTCTTTGTAGAAACATAAAATTGCATTATTGTTAAAGATATATATAATAAAACTGGGGTATCACCGTGCATTTAAGTGCAAAAACTGAAATTGAAAATTTAAGTATTTTACATAGAATTGATAGAAAAAATTATTATACCATATTAAAGGATAGCTTTAGAAATCTTTCATAGATTTTGTTTATACTTAGCATGTGTTTTTAAATCAGTTTTACAAATAAAAATTGAGGGTCACCATTGGAAAATAAAATAACGAATGTTAATTTCTCTAGTAATATCCATATAAAAGTCTTTTATTAAAATTATTTCTCATGCATAATTTCTGTGTTCTGTAAATCCAGCAACATATTTAAAGCACATTTGTTTTAGTTCACTTTTTTTAAACAGAAATATAAAAGTGATCAGGAATGAAAAATTTAAATACTTTGAAACTTTCTTAAAATTCTATATAACTATTCTGTTCCAATAAATTAATACCAATATAATTCATAATACCAAATGTAAAGGACCTTCATGGATTTGATTTCACATGTCTTTATCTAATTAGACGAGGTATGGTAACTTGATAATTAAATAAATTGGAAAAGGATTTTTGAAAAAGGGAGATAATCTGATAAAAATATTTTACATAGATATCACTATGAAAATTCACATTTTTCAAATAGACCATTTGCCAGTTCTGCAATCAACAGAATGAATTTAGCAAAACCCAAAAGGGAGGTCACTTTTTGAAAAATCTCAAGGGGACAGAATGGTTCCCTGTTTGTGATAACCAACCAAAAAAAATAAAACATTTTTAATAAAAAATTATGAAAGTTTAACCTTTAGCAGATGTTTAGTCTGCAACACAATTCAAAACCTAATCCCAAAACGCGTTTACCATGCTTTCAAGTGCTACTTGTTTCAAGTAATAAAAATAAACTACTGTACTAACTTGAAATGTCTTCTCAGTGACTAAGAAAGTATTAAAAATTCGAAAATATGCTAACTTACTGCAGAATCTCATGAATATTGTGTAGGGAATTACTTTGTCCAAACTGGCTAAGCACGAAGACCGTACTTTAAAACAAATGTGCATGCTTAATGTTTGTTTGTCCGGTGTAGGAGTAACTTCCCTTTGAAGGTTTGACCAAAAAACACAAAATTTGACTAGAACTGACAAGAACTTTAGTAACTGGCAAATCATCTATTATATGGAAAACCCCAATTGGTGACCCCCCATTTTTCGCTATTTTATTGAAAGTATGTTCAAATGTCTAACACATGAGCAAAGTATAAAGAAATCGATGGAAAAGTCTTTACATTCACTCCATATCCTTTCATTTTTCCTATTAAAGAAATCAACAATATACCTGTTTTTCCCTACATATTCATTAGAAATATTTGATTATTTTGATATTTAAAAACAAGCGCGGTGACCCCCTTTTTATCTTTTTATTTCAATGCTTATATAATAAGGGAACTTTCCTGTAAAAATAAAAAATTCTATGGAACAAAAATTGGAGTACCCATCTACCTTAATAATAATAAGATAGTTCTAACCGCTAAACAAGAATTTGTTTCTGTTTTTTTTTTCATATCATTTCTCGTTATCAAGGACGAGAATATACGCCCCTGTTGTATTTTAAAATTATTTTCAAAATTATTCATGAAATTTAATTTTTATTTCAATGAGGTAGAAATGTAATTTTTATTTCAATGAGGTAGAAAAAAAGCGGACATGTGTTGTTGTTTTTGTATTTCTTCGCTTTTGGTTCATAGTTAGACCTGTTGGAATTGTTACCTCCCTTAACGCAAGTTCCTGTTGAAGTTCCAGGATGGATACAATTTTTCACGAACAGGTTCAACTACATTAAAACTCTTTTTTTCATTATTTACAAGCCTGTTTTAACAAAATTAATACGATTGGCTGTAAAAACTAGCGGTAGATCATGCGACCACTGCGTAAAACTCTTTCACAGCACTACTGAAGGGGCTGAAATTGAGGGTAACAAGACGTTCCGGCCTTATGACAAATCCGTCCCTGCCCATCCGGCCCTGAACTTTCCGGCCTCATTCCAATCCGGCCCTGCCTTAAAAGAGATCCGGCCTTACGATAATTTATGTATTACTGTTGTTTTCCGCGAAAAGTTGTTATAAGAAGTTGAATTTGTTTTTGCCATCAGAAAAATTCAACTTCATATACCAATTTTTTACCTTGGCAGATGGAAAGCAAACTCATATCCTGAAGTTTTAGTCATATTTAGCATGTTTGTGTATCGTGACTATGGTCTTTTATTTCTATTGTTCTCATATTTGCCGTGAATTTGTACTCTAATTTGTTTAATCCACTTGAATTTTGTTCTTTCGGCATTCTCAGCCTGCAATTGTTTCTTAAATATAGGTATTGCAAACATTTAAAATAAAAATAAACTTGGTACATAGTTCAGAGGCTAAAACTCCTCCGTTCCTATATTCTGCAGCATGACAAATTTCCAATAAATGCATCAATATAAGTCTGAACAATAAATATTAAGACTCTCTATCTCAGATATCATGACCAAACTGAACAAAGCAACGATATAGTATCAATTAACAATACAAGGACGGATAGACCAAGGCCGGATTGTCATAAGGCCGGACTGGCATAGGGCCGGACTGTTGTAAGGCCGGATGATCTCGAAAACAAATTGAGAACTGCATTATCGATAGAAAAAAAAATTCTTTTGCGTTTTACATCATTTATTTCTTCCATATTCAAGAGCAAAAAAGGTATTTTGTACAAATTTTTACTATTTTCCATAATATTCACCAAATTTCAATTCATAATAATGTGTGGACATTTCCTCTTACAGTGTTCCTAGAAAGGCTGTCCAGGCAAGATCTGAATAGATAGTCAAGGACGGGGCGTGACTTTTTACCGTATTTTGACTGCAAAATAAGTAAACTGGCTATCATTCAAAATGGCGACAACAATACCGGCTATGCCTATACTTACATTTATCTCGGTGAAAACTGCAGTGCCGCAGGAGATGAGGCAATTTCAACAGCAGTAAATGATATCAGTGTTTGTTTTTAAGAGATTAAAAGCCATAAAATATGCAATGTCATTGATATTTTATTGATCATCTCAAGATGCATTACTCTGCCAAGATTGGTCCTACTTGTTTCGTACGCCTTTCGCCGGTGGCGAACGCCCTTGCAAATTTTGGATTAACAATAATATACTAAATTTCTCTTCAGCATCTTCGAAGTATAAAGATAAATTGCACATACAAAAGAGATTTTTCGCTTAATGGTTGTTTTTCAATATTTGTAACCTTTATTTTTACTCAGTTACACTCTGTCCGCCATCTTGAAATGAAAATGCTGCGCCTGAGTCCTGAGATAGGCGAGGGTGGCGTAAGCCGTTATTGCACATGCATCCAAAATTTTGTGAAACAAGTGCAACGGGTGTCCGCTGCCAGCGAAAGGCATACACCTTTTTCCGGAAACAAGTAGGGCCACAGTAAAAAACGAGATTCCATGCCCCTTATGGTCATGAGAACAATTGCAACTTAACACACTAGCAAATACATAATAAGCCATCATTACAGTCATGACAGTTTGCTTATACATTATGATTTTAAAGGTGATTTTTTGTTCATTAAATAGTGATTCATTTAACAAAAAATGGAATAAATTTTCAATTATTTTGCTACTTGAGGTATTTTGGTGTCAAACCTTAGGGTGATTGAATATGACTGGATTTTGTTTGTATTATTCTTCAATGTGATATAAAAAATCTAAATTTGATTGAAAAAAGGTGAAAATATCACAAGCGAATGATATATTTCTAGTTGCAGCATGAAAATTATGTTTGATAGTGTTAATTGGAGTATTTGGGTATATTTTCATGGTCATAAGGGGCATAAGGTATTTTAGTTTTAAGTGACATTTCCAAAACAAATACTTTAAACAGATGTTAAAAATACATAATTTAACTTTCTAAAAACTGTGTTAAAAAGCTTTAATATTAATTAATTTTATCCCATACATGTGATAAGGTCAGGATGCCAATGCAGGAGATCTCCCTCCAAAAACCAGGAGATTGAGGGGTCAATGAGGGAGATTTTTTCGGGTATGTTTTAGCGGACTATTTTTACTCTTCGATGGTTCTTAATGTGTTATATGAGTACATAAACTGAAACTGATCATATTTTTATGCTAGTCAACTGCTTTTCATGTACAATTCCAGCTCTTATTAGAGAGAGATACAGATTCAACCTTTATCCTTTCCCTTTTCTAATTGCATTACACAATTACATGTACTTGACAACTATAATCTTTTGGATTATTACTTAATACTTATAAGTGTTTCTAATATTATTTCATTGAGTGCACTAATATTTTTAAATTTGCAAATATTGAAACAATATGTAGTAAAATCCAATAAAAATTCTTAAAACTGATGTAACTTTTCATTTCTAAAGAATTGATAAATGATTTTAATTAAAGGGAACACATGAAAGTTTTTTTGATCTATGTTATACACATTATAAGGGGAAATAACTCTGGACATCAATTGCGTATATTGAACCATTCAAAGTTTTGACTTTTACGTCTTGAAATTGTAAATATCAGGGCTTATAACATTAAACAAACAGTTCATTGTCTAATATATGTGTATTACATGTCCTAAATTCCTTAACTTGGCTTTCACATGCCACGTTGACTTATGTAAAATGGTGACTCGTAAAACAACTGGACGATGATTAAATCCTGGACATGTTGCTGGAGGCTATAAATGACACCTGTGATTATTTAAAACAACAAAATATCATTAATTACCTTTAAACTCAATGAGAAATCAACCAAGCACAACTGATTGACAGGCATTATAGGGTACAAAACAGTTTACTTTTCACATTATATTTAACAAACAAATATGGGAGTTTTGCAGCCAAATCCGTGAGGACAAATTTCAGGACTTAAAAACGGGAGACTCCCGCAGGATCTGGGAGCTATCACATGTATGTTATCCATTTTTTGTCTACATTCATGACATTGCAGCTTATTTGGGTATAATTTGTTGTATTTGGGTGTGTTTTGGTATATTTGGGTGTATTTGGGTGAAAAGACCCGCCGTCAAGGACGTGAACCATTCCCTGGCCAGTACTAGAAATAAGTTTTGTTATTTCTTCTCTGGTTGACAGCATCTTATAAATGCTGTCTGAAATCTGAAAGCTTTCCACTTTAAACCTTATAAATGTATGAGCGTCTGACGTTCCTCCTGCATCTTACATTGGGGCTATTGTGTGCTGAAATGAGCCCTATCATGGTCAGATGCCTTCAACTTCTTTCTTAACAAGAAAACATATGATACAATGTTATTTTGAATATTAGCCTAGAATGATTTTTTGCTGTTTAGATACAAAATGTATGCATAAAAAAAGGTAAAAAACGCCACAAAAGACGCAATGAAAAAATGTTTGTGAAAAAGGTTGCCATGGTGAAAAACCCTATGGAGATTTCTGAAAGATGACAGGTATGATGCCCTTGATTTTTATTTGAGAGGTTAGAATGTTAAACACTGAAAATGGCCACATAGCCAGTGATTTTCTGCAACAAATGTAAAAATATACAAAATGTAGATGTGGTGTTAAGTGGTATAATGGAAACAATTGACAGAAAATCAGAAGTATCTTCTGATTTCTGGTAAAATTTTAGAGTCAGTACCACCTAATTGCTTAAAGATTATTTGATTTTAGTATGGAAAAATCAGATATAGGACAAACAAATGCATTTTTATACATGAAAATGACCTCTCTTGTCTAATTTACAAATATTTTACTATTTTATCACATACAATAGTTAAAAGGAGCAGATTTAAAAATGACATCAAATTGAGAAATTAGAAGACGATATGTATCGATATGTATCACGATACACTTGAGTTATATCGATATATCATGATACAATATTTTAATGACCATACTCATCCCTACATAAGAGCCTTAGCAGCCTCACTCAAAATAAGACCGACAGCTTCCCCCGAGTAAAAAAAAAATGTAACAAGGAGTATGAAGGTATTATTGTTCACTACACATATTTGAAAACATATTGTCATATATCCACAATATACATGTATATTCTGTTTGATTTATTGTATTGTTGCACCTAAAGGACATGATGAAATAATTCATAAATTCTCATCCATTTTTTTCAAAAAGTTTGGCTGGCAGGTGAATTTAATTAGTCCCCTACCGGCGATAGCCGAAGGGGACTTTAGGTTTGCACTCTGTCCGTCTGTCAGTCCTGCATCAGTTTTCCGCACTTTTTTTCATAACCGTTGTAGGTATTGATCTGATATTTTGTATGTAAGTCTACCTTATTGAGTTACAGATCAAGTTTGAGTTTGGTTTTGGTCCACTGATTTTTGATGGAGTTATGGGCCTTGGACTTAGAAAATTTTAGTAAAGTGTCAGTTTTCCGCACTTTTTGTCTAAACTGTTGCAGATATTTATCTGATATTTTGTATGTGAGTCTACTTTAATGAGTTACAGATGGTTCCAGTCCACTGATTTTTTAGGGAGTTATGGGCCTTGGACTTGGAAAATTTTAGTAAAATGTCAGTTTTCTGCACCTTTTTTCTAAACTGTTGCAGTTCTCATCTGATATTTAGTATGTGAGTGCATGTGTACCTCAATGAGTTACAGATCAAGTTTTAGTTTGGCTCTGGTCCACTGATTTTTTGACGGGGTTATGGGCCTTGGACTTGGACATATTTTACCAATTTTGCTCGTGTAATAAAGCCTTGTTCTACTGGTAGGGGACTTGGTATTGCCTTGCAATACGATCCACACTTGTTTATATTTATTATCAAATTTTGGGGAAAATGCTGTAATTTTAAAAGAAATTTACCCGAATTGGCAAAAAACTCAAAACAAAATTATTTTAGACAGACGAAAAAATCAGGGCAGGCAGGGATTAGAATAAAATATACTTTTTATGATGGCCTTTGCTGTGCTGTTTTATAAATTCTAACATGGCTCTTGTTATTGGTCAACCAGTTTATTATTAAATAACCATATACCTCACACATGCGCAAACGGTATTGGATTAAGAGTAAGAGGGATGCATATCAACCGTGTTTTTAATTTTGTTCGTCCTTGTTTATGATGGAAATGAGGTTAAGAACAATTTTTTTAACTAAATCATGCTATTCAGACACAAGGTGTGTATCTTTTTGCTCTTGATTTGGATTTTGACTTGCATCTGTTTGAAAATGTCAGATTGTCGTGTATTGTGACGTCATAGACAAAGACAGCAATGGAGACGGGAAATCCGCTTCCTCTTAGGTCGCTTCAGAATGGAATAATTCTTTTTTTCTGTCATATTATTATTAGAATCGAAATTATTCATGGCAGGGATACAGTTATTGTAATTTAACCATGGGCTGGGCCTTAATATTTGTAAATTTAACCTCTCATTAACACTCTTGGTTAAATTCAAATATAAAGGCCCAGCCCATGGTTAAGTAACAATCAATATACCTGCCATGAATTATTTCTTAAATATCTGTTTTTATTTTCCCACATCATATATTGCCAATAGTTCACACCACAATTTACATGTAGCAGAACTTGTCATTGAGCAACAAATGACCAATCAATATCATAATATCCAATTCAATGTTGTATGTTTTTTTTTCAGCAAGAAGGTTCATTATGTGCACAACACTGTTTAAATGCTTTGTTACAAGGACAGTACTTTAGCCCGGTAGATTTAGCAGACATTGCTCAACAGCTTGATGAGTCAGAGAGAGAACAAATGGCAGTAGGTGGCATGCAAACAGAGGAATACAGACATTTTATGGAGGTAATTATAAAATACAATTACTATTTTGAAATACATAAAGAGAGAGAAAGGAAAAACCATAAAATAAAAAATCCCTAAAACACTGCATTTCAGATGTAATACAAAACGAGACATTAGGACAAAACAAACAAAAATGAAAAATAATATCACAAAACTAAAGCACTCTCAGTATGGAACTCCACACAAAAAAACGGAGGTAAGCATGGTCTGCTGCATTCATGGCATCTGTCACACAGACAGCTAGAAAATGGTGTTGAAAGATCAATTGGGTGGCTGATTGGTTTATGTCATGATTAAACCTTAGACAAAATCACTTTATACAATGGCACTTGTTTCTTTTCTACCCCCCAAACTGTTCCAAAGCATTAAATAAAATAGAAAAACTGTGAGCAAAGCTCACTGATATATACCCCAGCTCCCCTCATTTGATAATAAATCAAACCAATCTCTGAAATAGGAGGTGCACATCTACATTATGTCATAAAGACTGTGTTAAAGTTTCATGAAAATCTATTCAGTGGTTCAGTTTTGCTATGGGAAACCCCAAAAATCAATCAAATCAAATTCTGAAATAGGAGGTGCACATCTACATCATGTCACAAGGACTGTATCAAAGTTTCATGAAAATCTAGTCAGTGGTTCAGGAAGAGAAGTGGATAAGAGATGGGTATCCTTAAGTGTAACGCACTTACGGACAGACGGAAGGACGGACAAACCGATCACTTTATACCCCCAAATTTTCAAGTGGGGGTATAAAAACCTGTGAGTCAAAGGAAGTATTTGATCACTTTATAGTCTGCTTTGCTGCATTAGAATTTGGATTTTTACACAAATCATTGCAACCTCCTTAGTGAGGTTTTATCATTATGCTTACATACCAGTCTCAATAGCCATTTCCAAAAATTGTTTTGTTAAGTACATGTGTACAACTTTGAATCTAAAAGTAGGATTAAACAAAAGTTATTACCCTTTATTGGTATGTCAGGGTATTAATCTGGTTCCAAGTTGATTTGGTGTTTAAAATAGCAATGGAAAAAAGTATATCTTCCTTTTGCAGGTTTTATAAAATTTAAAAGAGTGTCACATGAATAATTGACAGGGAAAAATATACATTATAAGATACATTTTAGCTCTTGCAAGCAGCAAATCAGGAACAATACCAAGAATACCAAGAAGGGAAATTATGTTTATATGAAATTGGTACTAAGAAGAGTTCTCAAATATTATATTTGTGAAATTACAGTATATATTATTTGAAATAATTTAAGAAACAATATGTTTTCCAGCAACCCTCACATAATTTTGATGACAGTGGGTTTTTCTCCATTCAAGTCATACAGCAAGGATTGTCGGTATGGGGACTGCATTTAGTACCTTATAATTCTCAAGATGAAATAGCAATAGAAGCTCGTCGGAATCCAGTGTAAGTATGGTAAAGTTATTGCAGACATGGTTTATAAAATGTTCAAGTGGGAAATTTAATGACATCTAGTGTAAATTGCCTCTTTACTAACAAAATTTGTTGTTTCAGCCAAAAATATTCAGTCCTGTTGAATTTGTGTGAAGAAAACTTCATAAACATGTGACTATCAACATTTTTCAGTGCTTAAAGAAAGGTTTTAACTTTAATTGATAAAAGAACATTCTTTCTGTATAAACACTTCTCATCTATGACATAGATAGTCCAAAGACACAGCTTATTAATTAATGGTAGTCTTTGGTAACAGGTGTGGCTAAATAGATTAATATTAGGCATTCTTATTGCTGAATCATTGCAAACATGATTATAAACAACAATAAAGATATAAACATGCACAAACAGAATTTTATTTGTCTTTTAAAACAGTGTTTGAAAGGTAGCTGTTTGATGTCTGAGAGAAAGAAAATATCACAGAAAAATGGCCTCAAATACGGTGCTTCTAAACTGACCATTTTGATATGACTTCTACAAATTTTGTGCAATGCTTTTAATTTTATAAAATTACAAAAAGTTAGCATCCTGCACTATTGAAATAGTTAAATCATTGTATGGTTAATAAAAACTGAACACCAAAATATATTTATCATTGATTTTCAGCAGACAGAATTTAAAAAGACAGGTTTATCACATATATCAGTAAAAATACTGTAAACGTATTAATTTTCGCGGTTGCTAATTTTCGCGATTTCTTGAATTGGAACATATTCGCTGGTATCAATTTTCACGGTGTTTAGAAACAACTGAGTACCTTATGATTGTTTCTGAGGTATTTGCGGGTACTTATTTTCGCGGTCTTTTGTCAACCGCGAAAATAGCGAAAATTAGTACAACGCGGAAATGACTACTTTTACAGTAATCCATTAATCTACTGTGATATCATGATACACAAAGTTATTGCTAACGGGTTTTCTTGAGCATGGATTAATTATATACCTGTTTATAAATATAACCTTCCAATTGATTTGAGAATTTTATGATCCTAAATCTTTATCTATATTTTACTTGTAGATGTATGAATGCTTATATATGTAACTTTAGAGAACATTGGCTGGCGATAAGAAAGCTTGGAAACCAATGGTTTAATTTGAACTCCTTACTAACGGGACCAGAACTTATATCTGATACATATTTATCTTTATTTATTACTCAATTACAACAAGAAGGTAGGTACAATAAACTCAATTTTTAGTTCGCCTCAATGAAGTTGAGGGGGACTATTGGAGTACCCCTGGCATCCGCGTCTGCATTTGGGTGTATATCTAAGTAAGTATGCAGGGTAGGGTCATCAAACTTTGCAGGGTTGACTCACAGCTTCCAAGAAAATTAGGTCTCTGACCTATATTTTCCGCTTGAGTGGCTTACATTCAAATTTACATCCTACATTTTCCGCTTGAGTGACTTACATTCAAGTTTACGTCCAAGTTAAGATCTCAGTGACTGTACATGGTAGAATCATCTAACCTTGCACATGCATGCATCTCTGAAGGTAGATCAGCATCCAGGCAAAATATTAGGTAGCTTTGACCTATATTTTCCGCTTGAGTGACTTACAATCAAGTTTATGTCCAAGTTGAGATCTCAGTAATTACACATGGTAGGATCCTGTAACCTTGCATATGCATGCATCTCTGATGGTTGGTCAGCATCTAGGCATAAATTAGGTCACTTTGACCTATATTTTCGGCTTGAATGACTTACATTCAAGTTTATGTCCAAGCCCAGATCTCAGTCACTATACATGGTAGGATCATGTAACCTTGCATATGCATGCATCTCTGATGGTAAGTCAGAAGCCAGGCAAATTAGGTTACTCTGACAATGTGCCATTACGATGCGAACTTTGTAATCGTTGATACATGTATTATCTATGTTTATACCCCCGCTTCGAAGGAGGGGGGGTATACTGTTTTACCCTTGTCTGTCTGTATGTCTGTCCGTCCGTCCATCCGTCCGTCTGTCCGTCCATCTGTCCGGAACATCTTTCGTCAATGATTTCTCAGCTTGTGTATGTAGGAATGATTTGATATTTGGTCTGAAGCTTAAGTATGATGAGTTGTACCGTGTCTCCCCTTTTCGAGTCTATCACTCATCTACTTCCTAATTGACGAAAACTTTGATTTTTCCCATTATAGCCATATATTGAAAATTTTCGTCAAGGATTTCTCAGCTTGTGTATGTAGTAATGATTTGATATTTGGTCTGAAGCTTAAGTATGATGAGTTGTACCGTGTCTCCCCTTTACAAATCCGAAACTCATCTAGTTCCTGTTTGACGAAAACTTTGATTTTTCCCATTATAGCCATATATATTGAAAATGTTCGTCGAGGATTTCTCAGCTTGTATATATAGTAATGATTTGATATTTGGTCTGAAGCTTAAGTATGATGAGTTGTACCGTGTCTCCCCTTTTCAAGTCTGTCACTCATCTACTTCCTGTTTGACTTAATCAATTTTTCCCATAATACCAATATATTGAAAATTTTTGGTCCATACTTGTTTGTGTCCACACTTGAACTGTGTCCACACCTGTATTGTATCCGCACACACTTAAATTTGCACTTTCCATATTGATTCAGTGTTCAATGAGCGGGGGTACAACTGGCTGCCATTCGGCAACAGCTCTTGTTTTATATTATTTACATGTAGTTTAGATGTCCAACTAGCAAACAGTTCTTTTAATAAATCTGTGCCTCAAACTTTTAGGATATATTGCTCAACATACATGTTCTGCAATTTTTGTTTTAGAGATGTAAGAGCCAAAAAAAATGCTTATTTGTAGGACAAGGGACACACTTTTCCATGGAATAGTTGTAAATTTTTGCCCTTGCCTCAGAAGTGAATATATACTAAAGTCAGTCTTGTCTTTAATATTTATCTTACACAGCTGTTCTGCTGTAGTGTGTATAAGAACCTGGAAATGAAAAACACCTCAATTTCAACTCTGTCTTGGGCTATATTTGAACAATCATCTGCAAAAGGAACCCTCATATTTAACATAAAACTCAGTTCAATATTTGCATTGACTCTCAAAGAAACTTTTCCTGGTAGAACATGTATATATTTCAAATTATTTACAATAATGTCATTGGTGTTCCAACAGCCAAAGTTGGACTGTACACCATGTACCAGTTATAATTAACCTTTGAACAATACTGTTTTTGAAAACAAATTTTCTTTAAAAAATCTATAATTATTATCCCCTCACCCAAAGGAGTTGGGGATAGGATATACCATCTTGCCTGTCCATTGGTCTGTTCGTCCCACCTCAGGTTAAAGTTTGTGTTAAGGTTCATATCTGAGAAAAGACATGTGGCACATCAATCATATTTGGTCAGTAGATGTGTTTTGGAGATTGATGCTGCTTCAGGTGATAGTTGGGTCACTCTACCTACATTTTATGCTTCAATGACTCATGTTATAGTTTTGGGTTAGGTTCATATCTGTGAAACCACATATGGAACATCAATCATTTTTGGTCAGTGGGAGCATCTTGGAGAATGATGCTTCAGATGGTTATTTGTTAACTCTGACCTACATTTATGCTTCAGTGACTCAGGTTAACTTAAAGTTTGCATCAAGGTTCATATTTGAGATACTATGTAACATTAAATAGTGTCCGCCTTGAAATACTGCCCACCTTTACAATTGATAACTATGATAAAGTCCGAGGATGGAATAAAGTGCATGATGATCATGAAATATTGTCTTTTTGGATTTTCCAATGAAATATATAACTTGAAGGACACTTTTCACAGGACAATATTTTGGCTTACAACTACATGTGGCACATCAGTCATCTTTGGTCAGTTAATGGGAAAGTGAAGCTCCAGGGTATAATTTAGTTACTCTGACATTCTTTGGTTAATGTGTTAAGGGTTATGATTTATAATCAACGGAAATAATTCTTGTACCAGGTCAAATAAGTACCTTGGAGATAAAGTTATGCATAGTTATTACTGGGTAATTCATTGATTCTTCTCATTGTATATATATATGCATTGGATACCACTTACCAAAATGGTACAAAACATACAAGAATCTGGAAATTTAATTGGTACAAGCGAGGTGATAAGCTGTTGTTTCTGATGACTCCCATC
This sequence comes from Modiolus philippinarum, assembly GCA_002080025.1. Taxonomy (NCBI): domain Eukaryota; kingdom Metazoa; phylum Mollusca; class Bivalvia; order Mytilida; family Modiolidae; genus Modiolus; species Modiolus philippinarum. The sequence goes on from MJUU01029216.1 coordinate 21,433, forward strand.
GTGTATATATATATAATTTATTACAAAGAAAAAATAACTAATGTTAAATGTACTTCCTTTAAAAAGTTACTTTCTATACACATGCGTGCTGACAAATCCAAGCTTTTTGATAAATTTTGACATCATTTATTTGTAGGTTATTCAATATTTATAGTTACGGGTAGTTTACCAGAATGTGAAGCGGATGTGTTATTAAAACTAATGCCAGCAATTCAACCAGTAAAACCTCGACTGATTAATGAGAAAAAAATTACTAAAAAAGAGACAGATGATGAATTAAAACAAGCAATAGAAGCCAGTAAAAAAGAGATAGATAATGATGATAAAATTTTACAAGAAACATTAAAGAAAAGTATGGAAGGTAAGGAATTCTGTTAATTGATTGTCTCTGTGTTGACATTTTTAGTTTGTTTGCCTTGAGTATGAAGTTTTTGGTTCATTGCCCTATGATGTCAAAAACTAAGACTCTCAGATTAATTTGCTGCTTCTGTCTAAATATGCACTATGAAGGCTGGCCGGCTTTGAAAAAGGAAGATGTGTAAAGTTTGGGTTTATATATATATCTCCTTTTGGATTGTTACATTATATGCTAGCTCATTAAAAAGCTAGTTCAGCATACATCATAAAATAAGGTTGCCTGATACAGATGATAGATTCCTTAGATTCCTTAAGTTATATTGTAAACATGTTTTAGCTATTTCTTCCATGTATATAATTGAGTTAAGCGGAACTCTCCGAGACTGTGTTTAGTTTAAACTAGTGTTTGGGTTGATTTTAGATCCAGAATATATACATGTAGATTATTTATGCAGTCCCATTAATTAAGTCAGGGTCCAGCTTGATTGTAAAATACTGAAATAATGTTACTGTCAAAATTTTGTAATATGAAGCAATGAAAGTTTATGACAAAAACTGGATCAAGTATTATAGATATAAAATGCAAATGTTCAACTTAGAAGGGGATTAAATTGCAGTATTAGTGATAAATACAAACAATTTTTTTTCTAGGATACTTCTATGATGATATTCCAAACAGTAGTTCAGCGAGTACAGTTGTTACTAGGGGAAGTACTAGTGCTACAACATCAAAAGAAGAAGAGAAAACAGTTTTAACTCCTTCTCAGGAAGAAATCAGATCAAAAAGACTAGCTTTCTTATCTAAATTAGATGGTGCTTCCACGTCAAATATTACTCAGACAGAAAAGTGCAATGGTTGTGATGAAACTGACGCACCTGGTGATAATAGTAAACACAATAATGGTAATTATTGCATATCAGTATAAAATCTAATTCTATTGACCTAGAATCACTCACATGGTATTTTTTATTATGTATTCTGTAGTATAGAAGCTATCAGTCCAAAAATCGGGCATGGACCGTACTATGATATGAATTGACAATAAATTTATTAGAGTTAGTTTCCTTTGACCGGTCCATACATCTGTAGGTCTGAACATTGAGAGACAAGATCTACATGTATATGATAGCCTTATGTAAACACATGCAACTTATTTCCAACACAAATATGAAAAAGAAAGGAAATGGGGTAAATATCAAGTAGACAACATCCCATTTCCAGGTTAAAACAACCCAAAACAAAGCATCTAGGGGTCACCATACAGTCTTCAACACAGTGAGAAACCTAACACCATATAGCAAGCCCTAAATGGCCCCAATGGTGGCTTCACAAACAAAGAAATTTTCAATGCATGCATGATAACTTCATACACTTTATGTACTTTTTATCGGCGTAGGTATTTCAATGCAACAAACATATTAGTTACTGTAGTTTTATGCACTATTATGATATATGGACTTCCCTTAGGCCATTGTATGGACTGGGTAACTGATACAACCATCACCTCTTATCAGTTTTCTCAAGTTCATACCATAACCTTAGGCCATTGTATGGACTGGGTAACTGATACAACCATCACCTCTTATCAGTTTTCTCAAGTTCATACCATAACATTAGGCCATTGTATGGACTGGGTAACTGATACAACCATCACCTCTTATTAGTTTTCTCAAGTTCATACCATAATCTTAGGGCTATACTTTACACAATTTTCATGGGTAATTAGGGATCAGTTTAGACAGATTTCTCTATTGTAAATTTTACCAGTTAAAATTCCACTATTGAGGAACGCCAACCATGTGAAAAAATGTAAATGTATAATTAACCTATAGTACTCAATAGAAATTCACCCACCACCAAAAAAATCACTGGCATTCCTCCCTCAGGTGGGAAATTAAATGGAAAACCCTTTGTTTGTTGATAGAAACACAAATTTTCATTTCTTTGATTATAATTTCAGATGAAGTAGTAAATGAAGAAAGTGAAGATGATATGTTAAAACAAGCTATAGCAATGTCTATGGAAGGACATGGGTGACAAAAAGTCCAGAAAATATAACCAATCTTGCTGTGCCATGTATCAGTTACAAGCATTGTAGAAGATCTGATAATGCTGCTTTAAATATAGTATTAAACCTAAAGTCTTTCATGATGAAAAAGTGCTCTTCAAATTCTACAAATTTAGTTTGTTACTATAGAAACCAATTAGTTTTGTTTGTTATTGTGTTTTGTACTTTGATATACTTGAATGTATCATCTTAAAAAGGTGAAATATCACTGCACTGCAGTAGCATAGCTACCCTGTGGGTACGGAAGCATGTGCATATTTGCATGCTCCCAAGTGAAACTAACCAACCACCACACACTTTCTTTCATCATAGGGATGCTTCCGAGACAATTTAATGGTAGCTATTTCACTACAATCAGCTGTTTTTTATTTCTTTGTATTTCCAAATGTAGAATTAAAAGTCATAGAAGGTGTTATATGTATAGTTCTAACCAAATTTAACTGCTTATTTCACAGAAACAGCACATATATGTGTAGTATCAAATACAATACACAAAGGTGTTATTGACAAACAAGGCTAGGATGATGTTTATTTCGCTGGACTTGATTGCTCTTTGTTCAGGGGCCGACTCCGACCTGCCGTTGCGTGTGAGGTTTTCTCACCATTCAATGAAGATCTTATGGTGGCTTTGAGTTGTTATTACTCCCCCTTGGGTCGTTGTCTCTTTGACACATTCCCCGTTTCCCTTCTTTTTTCTAAGTCTACATTAATATCTCTTCCATAGATCTGATGATAATAGTAATTGTAATTGATTCTGACAGCCAGTGTATTGAAATTGGTAGAATATAAATATTGTAATCACCATATGAATTCTGTATACTTGTACTATGTATGGTTATTTTAAGGAAGCATGAAGGTTCCAAAATTTCTGTTTATATATTTTTTCTTAAATTTCCTGTATGGAAACATCTAAGGTAGTAGTATAAGAAATGGGAAATTAAATAATAGGTTTACAAGCATAGAAACCATAAAACAGGGATGTGATACTTCCGCGTAATCGTGGATTTCCAAGGGTCCAATTCTGACCGATTCCATTATTATATGTAATTTTATACTTCCGCCAGGCTGATTTCCAGTTATTTCCGCGGGTCATCAAATGTTTGAATCTCATCCCTGATAAAACAAAGTAAAGTTTTTAAATAGGATTGAAAAGGGGCAAGAAAGACTTTTTCAGTATACAGCAGAATTTTTTTCTCATCATTTTTCTTTTTTCTGTTTTCTTTTTGGCAATAAAAACATCTCTGGGGTATAAATCCAAAACATAACATGGATAATTATAGATATGATTGAATTCTACTTTATTTTAATGATTACACACATGTAAATATTTCAAGTATGAATTGAAATTTTGTTTTCAAAAATATATATTTTGGTAATTGGAAAATTTTCTTCACTAAATAGACCACATGAGACATAATAGTACAGTTTAACACAATAGATTAATGCCTGAACAATATGTACATGTATATTCATAGAAATTAGGATATGGGGATGAAAGCAACAATGTCTAAATATATTTTTGTGAAAATTATCTCCCTTGCATAAATTTTTTGCATGTATTTTTCAATATCTTTTTGTTTTAATTTTGATATTTTCAAGTGAAAATTGTCAATAGAGAAATAAATATCAATAAATTTTACATAATAAATGGCTTTAACTATTATTAAATTTTACTATTTATGTACATTGAATTACATTTATCCTATTATAAATACACATATGAAGGGCATTTTCACATTTACCTATTGTCAGCAACATCCATTTTTGCAAACCAAAACATGTATCATCAATTGTCACAAAATGAAATTTGAACCCAATATTTTACACTGTTGTTTTTTGCTTTCTTTTCTTTTTGGAATATTGAGTTCGATAAGAAATTCCTTTGATATTTATCACCATGCTTTATAAGTAAACATGTGTTGTGTAACTTTGTACTTATATCTTGTCACTGCAATAATTGCCATTGAACTTTACCTCATTTCTAAACCATATGAAATATATTCAGGTTTTAAAATTTGGTTTTAAGAGAAAAAGTCATTTAAGAATTGAATGCATTATTTTTAAGTTTCTTTGGGGTATGAAAGTGTTGACCGAAGCACATTTTTAATGATGCGCTACCACGCTTCATGTTGAAAATGTGCACCCGGTCAGCACTTTCATAATCCCTATGAAACTTCAAAATAATGCATTCAATACTTATAATTACATTCTTAAACCAAATCATAAAAAAAGTTAGTACGTCATGTACAATGGGATTCTTTTTTTACTAATTCGTCCGCCACGTGGTCATATGATCAAATGTGTTTCAATGGAATTGCAACTTCACATTGATATGTAATTATTTGTATATGATATTTGCTTAGGTCTTGAGAATGACATACACAGATTTGTCATGCAACTGACCTTTGACCTTGATATAATTTTCATTCTTTAACATGCAAGATTTCATTAAATGTTTTAATTTTTACATGCATTTACCTTGGCTCTATACAAGTACTTGTCTGTTGACAACATGACCCTGTGACTATTTTTATGCCTTGATTTCATCACTTAAGAATTTTAAATTCTATGACATTTGTTATGTGCCTTGGTCCTTACATGTGCATATATGGTACCCATCATCTGCTATAACATTAATTTTGTTACTGATTTGTTGTGATTGATATTCATAAATTTGTTACTCATTTGTTGTGATAAATATTCACTAATTTACAGAACAGGTACTGGTCTTTCAGCAAGTTCAGCTGAAAAGAAGTTCTTTTTGTGGAGTGAGGCTTTAAATCTTTGGGTGTATTATTGTGTTGCCTGCGTTCACGCAGTGGCGAAATATAGGGATTACTATCTATCGTCCTCCACGTCGGCGTCACAAAAATTTCTGTCACAGTTTTCTAAGGAACTATGTATCCGAGCTTTCTGCAACTTTGCATAGAGTATCAGTATGGGGACCTATACTGTGTAACAGAGTTTGGGATTTCTCACATGCCCACTTCTTGTTTGATGGAACTTAGAAAATTTTTTGCGTCTTGAAAATTTCTGTCACATTTTTCTCAGGAACCACAGATCCCAGTCTTCTACAATTCAGTATGGGGTATCAGTATGGGAACCATAGTTGCCATTTCACGTGATTTTCGCGTGTTGCACACGCTTTTTCAACGGTTTACACGCGTAGATTTTGTCACACGGCGTGTACACCCTTTTCAGAACTTCACACGCCATTACACGCTTTTTCGTTGTTTAGGTTTTTTTTAATAGCGTTATTGCGTTTTTCGTGATTCTCTGGACTTTTCCACAACCGTTGTTAATGTTTTTGGTTATGAGCGCTATAGATCCCCGTGATTCTCCGGACTTTTCATGACCTTACGGTAATTGCAAACTTCGATTCAGCCAAACAACTGATTTTAAATCATTTCAATAAATTTCTTGGTTGGGTACGATGACTAAAGACACGAGTGCAAATAGAAAACGATATTTTGTACCGGATTAGTGATATCAAAACAAAATTTGGGACTCCAAGTTTGATGAATTAATTTGAAGTCAAAGAAAGTGATCGTGGAGTAAGGGG
>MJUU01029217.1:3401-43671 GCA_002080025.1 Modiolus philippinarum
ATATAGGCATATAACATATGTCTAAAATGTATGAGAAGAAAAACGTGGATTTGTCGGAGAAAACTCGTAAACCCTTACAGACCAGCTTTAAAATATGTGCCATAAAAAGACTGAAAACAGTGATCCAATTCTATCCTCATACTTATTACAGATGTATCTACTGACAAATTATTTTGTACAAGTTAGAGTATATGAGATCTTAACTGTGACACAAACTATAACCCGAGTCGGTTGTATGTAAGGGAACGTATTTTTATCTAGAGCTTTATGGTTGTACAAGACGCATCTTTATACAAAACATGACTATTATGCGACTTGCAGAATCTGAGATATTGTCGTTCACAAAAACTTTCATCACTGATGTATGAAATTTAGGTAGAGATTGTCTAACTTTCAATTGCCATTTTTTTTACCAGAAAATTGTCAACCGCAATGGTCCTGACTTGATACATGTATTTCAAAAGAAATAGAGGGTTTAACCGACAATTTTCTAAAATATTTCACAAATATTTAATATTTTGTACTGTTATCTATATAAAATATTCTCAAATGACCTCCCCTATTTTAAGTTTCATTTTTACATAATTTGGCTAAAATGTATAAAACAACAAAATGTATGAAAGATTTTTCTAAGACATACAATATTTGTTCATCTCAAGAATGTAAAACACCCCATATAACACATGAATCCAAAAAGGCGGAAAACTAACGTACTGCCTTCATGTAAATCACTTCAAACTAGGCTATATGACAACGCGATGACTTCACTTTTCTTCGTAGCAACATGCTAAAAGCACCGGCATAGGGAGTTTACATCTTCCAACTTATTTGCTACTCAAGGGCCTGTGGTCGATACAGTGACTACCTTGATAGAGCTCGGTTGCTTACAAATAGGCTACTTGAGCAAGGGCATGTTGCCTATAACTTGAGGTCATCCCTACAGAAATTTTAAAGTCGACACCGTGATCTTGTAGACCGCTATAGGATATATGTTTCCCAGATGACAACAGATCTTTCTCTTTGCCACTAAAGTTTGATTTTCCTCTACCGGATTTGACTTTACTACCGGAGTTGACATGTTCAACACGGCGGATGTCTTATAAGAAGCAGGAGAAGCTTACTCTACCGGTGCACCTGATCTCGCCCTTGGTTTTCATTGGGTCCTTGTTGTTCATTTTCGTATATATGCATTTTTTCATTTACTTTTCTGTGCCGTTCTCATATTATGTCTATGTTTCCTTGTTTTTCCGACGTTGCCATTGTCCTTGGATTGTTCTTTTTAGACTGAAGGTTCGATTCTCGCTTACTTTCATAAGTTAAATTATCACATTTTATTATTTCAGAAAGGCTCAACGAAATTCTTAATTTTCAAACCTGTGCCATCAACACAAACACACAACCGAAAAAAGTAAGTATTCGTACCCGAAAAATTACAGAGGAACGAGCAGCAGAATATCACATAAACTCCATGGAAAATTTGCGCACTGCTATCAGTAGATATTTCAAGGATATCGGTAGAAGAATATATGTTTTGAAAGAGAATGGATTACTTCGCACGCAAAGTGTATTTGAAAATGGTTTATCCAAATGAGGATTTTGCTGAAATAAACACATACTTGTAAAATGATAATCCATTGGTTAAAAGATTCCACATGTGGTACCTACTGACTATACACTTTTAAGCCGAGGCTATGGGTTTCATTACCAGCTTTCAATATGCTTACCAACATTTTAAAAAGATAAAAACACACTTGAATTTGTGACCAACAAAACGAAACAGAATAAACTGCTGAATCGGTTTTCATGGGCTTGGGCTACAGAGCTGCTTTGCTCGCCCCCAGCTGGTGGAAAAGGAATGCCCAGTCTAAGATGAGTAGTAGGGTCATAATACAGAAAATCTTGCCGCGAACCATTGTAACCAAAGTGTGTTGAGAAACTCAACGCAATATGCAGAATAAAGTTCCTAAGGAGAATAGAGCCACCGGATCTCGTTTAGAAGGCTAAATTTCCTGCCCCTACCCATTTCACCCTTTTTCTAGTGGCAATCAAAAATTTCCCCCCTCCACTTTGATTTATTTCTTTTTTAAATCGAATTTTTTTAATAGATCAACGTGTTCTCATCCTGATATTCCTGAAATAATGTTTAATAGACGTTAAACTCTTAACTAATCAACCATCAAAAGCGCATGAAACGCCCCTCTACAGTTAACTCGAACTTTATGGCATTAATGGACCAAAACAAAATTTAATTTGAAAAAAAAATCAAAACGAGTGTGTGCTTTACCAAGATGTTACCATTTAACAAATATAAGATTAATACGTAAAGTTAATAAATGCATAGAAAAGGTGCAAAAACTTATGCAGTCCAAGGGCCATTACTCTCCTTAAAATGATTAAGCAACTTTGTCAGGAATTCATAAACTTACAATCATATCAAAATATCAAATCAACACGTTCATGAAACGCAAAGATAAGGTAGAAACTGATGTTTTTTTCAAAACTTTACTAAGTCTAATTGCCGTAACTCTGTACAAATCTACAAATCAGCACCAAATTAAAACTTGATCTGTATCTCGACTAGATGCACTTATATACTAAATATCAAATCAATATGCCAAGCGGTTAGTGCGTCTTTTGATGGACGTATAAAATTAATCAAGGGGAATCTACACTTAAGATAAGGAAGCACAAGATAAACGTATTTTTGCCACTTGCCTTGTTTGTTTGGAAAATATTGGACCCACATGCAAGGGTGCTCGTCTGTGAGACACTGTTCGCCGAGGATCCCGCATCCTGTAAAAAATGGTCCATTTCCACCGCAACAAAAGAAATTTTTAACTGGCATCGGCAAGCAGATTCAGAGCTCACTGCAGTCTGCAAATATATGTCATGAGAGAGTTCCCTGTGTATTTCAAGTAAACCGACCACTTTTTAAAACATTCTCAAGAATTTATTTGTTATCCGAATTTTTAATTACTTATACCTGTAAAAAGGGCTTAACCAACAACTTGTCTATATAATTCGGTTGTTGTCTTACTGTGATAATTTAAATACAGATCGATACATTGATGATGTCCTTCACATTAATTATGAATCTTTTGCTAAATGGATACCATCAACATATCCCCAGAATTAGAGATAAACAAAACAACAGAAACATATAAAGCTTTAGTTTTGGGATGAAAATCTCGAATTCGACGAAAATAGTCATCTCAGTGCTGAACTGAAGGACACTTGAGGCCTAGAGGGAATAAGCCTGAATCGCCCAACTGACAAATTGCTTCTAATATAAGCCATCTGTCGATGTTGAAGACCACAATGATGTTTTTTTTTAATTTCGACTGCTAAATGGAAAAAATGGATAACAGAAAACATCTACAATGGCTGAAAATTATGTTTATATGCCACAATCTGCCAGGGAATTACAATAGAAATCAAGTTTAAAACAAAAGACAAACTAAGACAACGATAGGAACTGGGGACAGCTGGACTTTGTACCGGCACTAGCAAAAGCTAGCGGTAGTGGTTAAACCGGTTTATGGGTACCCAAACTTCCCCTTTATATGTCCCGTTTCCCTATTGTATAAAACATACGAATAAAACCCAATACAGGTAGACTACTAACTCCATGACCAAAATCTTGAAAGGAGAGAAAGAAAATACGTAATTTAGAAAGAAGGATCGAGGGTGCTCGCCGCTAAACTGCCAACTAGCTCAAGGGGCCTAGTCTGCTGGTAAAACACTACCGCACTGCGGAAGAAAAATCATACTCAAAACTCCCCGAAGGTAATGTCAAGAATCATAATATATTTCAGTAGACATTGGCAGTATCAGTGAGAGGTCAGTATGTATGTAAATATCAGATCAATAGGTCTCAACGAATGCAAAATATCTTGTCGATATCCTCTATTACGTAAAGAATGTAAGTTACGTAACAGCTTTTCTGGATTTTTAATCAATATCTGGCATTTTTAACAACATTTCCGTAAACATGAGGATTAGAAATGCCCTTCGTAATAAACTGTTTACGAGTAACGCCATACTTGGATATCAAATGTTCATATCTATTATAAAACTTCTTAAATGTATTCAACAACTTATGAAATCTGTAACCCTGTTGTAAAAGTTTGGCTGTGATAGTAAGATAACGTTCATTCAGCTATACTTTGGTTAAATGGGCTTCACTTGTTTCAGAGATCATCAAAACGTGATTTTCACTTATGGTTCAATGTTCCATGCTTGCGGTAATATTTTTGTCAGATTCAAACAAAATAATCAATGTTTGTAGAGGGCCTTCCATGCATCATTCGACTTCAGTTTTGTTAAATTTGCTTGAATAATTTCATAGTAGATGAAGAAAATAATGAATTTTTCATTAGGTGAAATGTAATCTATATAGCGCCCTTACAACCATTTTTTTTAATCAAAACGAAATGAGCAATCTTTGTCATTTCATACAACTTCCTATAAAATTTGGTTGAATTGGCTGCAGTGGTTTCAGGGGGTTGATGAAAATGATTTTTCCAATAGGGTCCAATAATAAATATAAGGTCCGTACTGGCGGCCATGTTTCTTGTCGGATCAATGCGAAATGACCCATCTTTGTAAAGGACCTTTCATGCATGATTTCGTTAAAGTTTGGTTGAATTTGCTTCATAAGTGTCAGAGTAGTTGATGAAAATTATGATTTTTCCACAGGGTCCTATGTTAAATAGAGTTCCTCGCTGGCGGCCATATTTTTTATCGAATCAGTGCGAAATTAGCAATCTTCCATACAACATCCCTGTAAATTTTGGTTGAATTTGCTTCAGTGGTTTCAGAGGAGTTGACCAAAATTTGAAAAGTTAATGGACGGACGGGCGCCAAGTGGCGGCAATAGCTCACACTGACCATTGGTTTAAGAAGAGCTAAAAAGGGAAGACTTAATTAACAATTTACCTAATATGGACAGTAATTTTCTCAATTCTTCTGCTTACGGAGTGAAAGTGTCACAGTTGATTCGTATCACCGATTATTGTTTATTTACGCGAACACAGAGAAGCTTTTCACTATCTGTGTTCCCATTTTTTGTTAAATCCAAACATCTGAAAATGGACCCGGAGCCTGAATCGGTTTGTAGAGGCTCCGTCTAGAGCTACCTTGTACGTCACCATGTGAAACTTTGATATATTGTACATTGTCGTACACAGGAAAGAGAAGAACTTTATACATTTTGGAGTAAGTCAAAGGTCAAGTTCATGGTTACTTAAAGAACATTGAAATTTTATGATATAGTTGATTTCTCGATGATACCTCAGCACGTAAAGAAATTTCGGATTTTTTTTTTTTAATTTATTTATTCATTTATTATTATTATATTTTTTTTTGCTGCCAGGAATTTTTAAAACCTGTAATGATTGAAATTGTTATCACTGCAAATCAGATGACACATTGGTTTATATATTGAAATTAGGACCAATGATTTATTTTTGGAACTACATTATTTAATACAATTAACAATGAAGGGATATGGAGAAAATGCAAACGAGACAAAATCTCTACAAATACATGGTGAAACACAGCAATGGAACAACGCTTTTATTGTTGTTCTTCGTCTTGAAGTCACCATGAGGCCTTCGACAATGAGCATTACTCATACCTCAAAGCAAGTTCAAGACGGCCCCTAGCACCGGTTTGAGCGGTATTCATTGCTAATTGCTGAGCAACGCTACATTTATGTCTTTTTCTCCTTTGATCCATGGATGCGGGATCGTCAACAAACATAAACTTAACTGGACTAGTGTTCTTACAATCGCTGTCATCAATTTCCCGACAAAAAGACTAGTAGAGGACGATCACAACATTTAAACAACCACAGGGACTCATCGAGCCAATTCTAAGAAAACCTTAATAATACTTTAAGCAAAATTTCGAAAGTTTTATTGTACTGATTTCTGTCCTGGGTATCCTGAAGTTAACCAGCTGCCATTTTGTTCGCCAAGGAAGGAATGTTTCCATTGTCTGAAATAGCATTAAACTTAAAATACATTTAAGGTGAATGGGTTCACCAATTTTTTTCATAGACTTTATTTATTTTCACAGGAAAGTTTCCTTTTTATATAAGTACCGAAATAAAAACAAAAACAAAAAGGTGAGGTGACCGTGTTTGTATTTCAAATAACTGATATAAGAATAATCAAATATTTCTAATGAACATTTAGGGAAAGCAGGTATATTTTTGTTTTCTTCAAAACTATTCCATAAATTTCTTTCTATTTTACTCATGTTTTAGCCCTTTGAACATACTTTCAAAAAATATAAAGAAAAATGGTGGCCACCGACTTTGTATTCTATATAATTCGCAAAATGCGAATTTTCATTGTAATATCTATATAAAATATTTTTATAAGATTATCTCCCTTTTTTCAAATATCATCTTCCAATTTATTTGATTATCAAATTACAAAACCTCGTCTTATTAGAAAAATACATGAAAAATCAAGTCAAAGTAGGTTCTTTTCATTTTGTATCATGGATAGTATATTCATTTATTCATTACAAATAAAAATTTGCATATTCAAAATACAGAAAATACCACAACAGCAAAAATAACACATTCAAAATGGCGGAAAACTACATTGTACCGATCTACATTAAGGTCAAATTATTTTAATTGTGAGAACTTAGCACACAAACGAGTGTGAGGTCAAGTAAAAGGAATCATACCAATATCTGTGGCTTGAATAGAATTCTGTAAGTGTCCCGACTTGTATGCTTTGTTATCTGCTATAGGGAACAAGGAAGGAATTCATTTCCCATTGCCCACAATGCTAATGTATTTCAGATTTATAGTACGTTCTAACAATGATCAGATCAAAAACTATTCTCGCTGTTCAGGAACTTTTATTGGCACTTCTAAAAATAAAAAGTTTATATATGCATGACCGCCTTCTTTTTGAGCTATTTATAGAAGAGTGGGGATACCCCCTTTAAAGTTCACAATGTCTGCATAGAATGTGAAAAAATCCATCTTTTAAAAAAAAATCACCAAAAATTACTGTGAAGTGCTAAACATTTTCTAATTATTTATTAAAAGACTACAAGGAGTAAATGACATGAAAATATGAAAGACTTGGTTAATTTACGTCTTATCATTCAGCACAGCCAATCCTTACTTTACTTATCATTCAATTCCTTGGGTACACAGATAAACAAACTGGTTCCCTTACTGAATTCCTTCCTTTTTACCTATACTCACTCCAATAGAGAAGAGAACCAGTCCAATACACCTTGGTGGACAAGATAGGTCACAGCTTAGATTAAGTGAATAAAGAATTTGCATATTGACCTTCTGACCTTGACCTTTTCTTGGTTTTTACATGCCTACCCTGAATGATAAAATTAACCATTTTCAATCTCTTATTTTGAACATGCCATATTATGACTCAGAGTTACTTTTATGGTGATATTATTTTGTTTTCAATTTGTGTAATGTAAAACCATGCAACAAATGAAGTACAGATGGTCTCAATCATTTACTTGCTTCTATTTCAGTCTAAACCTAATTTTTAGATGGATTTATCTCATCTATGACCAATGACCAGTCTATCTTTTACAGCATGCCTTAATTTGGACCAGAAGTTCAAATGTGTATTCTTGATCATTAAAATGGTGTATTTGATTGCTCATTTGCCCTCAATTCTGATTTTAAATCACACAATTATCCACATGGTATAGTTTTATTTGATTAACCAAGAACAAATTAGCCATACATTGCTTTGTGCACACCCCTACACTGGATGAATCCATTCTGCATTTCTTAAGATTATGATTTAAGTATATTTTCCTTAAATATTGGTTCAATTAAGTATCAAATAATCTAAAATGGACATTAAGACTCAACTTACATGAAATGGTGAAGTACAGGCCCATTATAAACTCACAGTATTCTTAACCAATGGTGAAATTTCACCCATTTTGAGCCTCTATTTGGAAAATAATGAAGTGAATTGTCAAGTTTCCTCCAATTTGTACAGTAAAACCAATAGGAGACATTGTATTTAACATTTTATATCAAAATATATCAAAGTATGACAAAAGGAAGGGAAGATTGTACCAAAAATTAAATATTGATTATTCGCACCAAGTTTTGGACAAATTTTCTCCTTTTCAATTTGTCGCGAATCAAATCTCAGCCCAAAGAGATGGCCAAATCACTGCGAAAAGTTCAAATGAGCACACAAGAACATGTTGGTGCTAATAAAATATCTTTTACAACATTTCACTTTGTCTGGCATTTGAAACTAAATGGTATTTCTAAAAAAAAATCTTTAAAAAAATCAAATCTGCTGACTCAGCAATATTTCCATACTGGTTTGCTAGATTTTACTTTCAGTCTTATATTATTCCAGATATCATATCAGTCATTTAAATATAGCAATATTCATCTTAAACCAAAATTAAGGGAAAACAATATTTTAGCTATAGGGAACAAGGAAGGAATTCATTTCCCATTGCCAACAATGCTTATATATTTCAGATTTATAACAATGATCAGATCAAAAACTATTCTCGCTGTTCAGGAACTTTTATTGGCACTTCTAAAAATAACTAGAAGTGGGAGCAGTCGCAAACGACAGCTAATCCCCTCGCCCGCTGTTAAGAAATAATAACCTTTATATAATCTAAAGATGTAAAGATGAATGTCCAAGGTACATCCACTGAACGGTAAGATCATTATGTGTAATGTGTAGTATCTCAGATATAAACATTAATGGAAACTTTTAACCAAAGTCAGTCAAGTGTAAAATGTAGGTCAAAGTGACCAAATTATCATCTGAAGCTGCAAGACTTTCGAAGACGCATCAACAGACCACAGATGATTGATGTAACACATAGGGTATCTCATACATGAACATTAATGCAAACTTTAACCCAAGTCAATGAAGCATAAAATGTAGGTCAGAGTAACCCAATTATCATCTGAAGCAACATCACTCTCCAAAATACATCAACTAACCAGAGATGGTTGATGTGCCACATGTAGTTTCTCAGATATGAACCTTAACACAAACTTTAACCAGAGTCACTGAAGCATAAAATGTAGGTCAGAGTAACCCAATTATCTTCTAAATCAGCATCACTCTCCAAGACGCATCCACTGACCTAAGATGATTTATGTGCCACATGTAAATTCTCAGATATGAACCTTAACGCAAACTTTAACATGAGTCATTGAAGCATGAAATGAAGGTCAGAGCGACCCAATTATCAGCCGAAGCAACATCACTCTCCAAGACACATCTACTGACCAAAGATAATAGATGTGCCACATGTAGATTCTCAGATATGAACCTTAACGCAAACTTTAACTGGAGTCATTGAAGCATGAAATGTAGGTCAGAGTGACCCAATTATCATCCGAAGCAGCATCATTCTCCTGGACGCATCTACTGACCAAAGATGATTGATGTGCCATTTGTAGATTCTCAGATATACACCTTAACACAAACTTTAACCTGAGTCATTGAAGCATGAAATGTAGGTCAGAGTGACCAAATTATCATCTGAAGCAGCATCACTCTCCAAGACGCATCTACTGACCAAAGATGATTGATGTGCCACATGTAGTTTCTCTGATATGAACCTTAACGCAAACTTTAACCGAAGTCATTGAAGCATGAAATGTAGGTCAGAGTGACCCAATTATCATCCGAAGCAGCATCACTCTCAAAGACGCATCTGCTGACCAAAGATGATTAATGTGCCACATGTAGTTCCTCAGATATGAACCTTAACGCAAACTTTAACCTGAGGTGGGACGAACGGACGGACGGACGAGGGGATAAAAAGTTTATATATGCATGACCACCTTCCTTTTGAGCTATTTATAGAAGAGTGGGGATACCCCCTTTAAAGTTCACAATGTCTGCATAGAAGAATATTTATGTCTATAGGAGTCTAGGAGGATGTTTATTTCGCTGGACTTGATTGATCTTTGTCCAGGGGCCGCCTCTGACCTGCCGTTGGGTGTGGGGTTTTCTCACCGTTCATTGAAGATCTTATGGTGGCTTTGAGTTGTTATTACTCCGCTTTGGGTCGTTGTATCTTTGACACATTCCCTGTTTCTCTTCTTTTTTCTATAGAATGTGAAAAAAAAATCACCAAAATTTACTGTGAAGTGCTAAACATTTTCTAATTATTTATTGAAAGACTACAAAGAGTAAATGACATGAAAATGTAAAAGACTTGGTTAATTTACATCTTATCATGCAGCACAGCCGATCCTTACTTTACTTATCATTCAATTCCTTGGGTGCACAGTTAACAAACTGGTTCCCTTACTGAATTCCTTCCTTTTTACCTATAAATAAACATCCTTGCCAAACCTCTTAGTGTTGATAACTTTTTCAATATCCTTCGATAATGTATTACAAAATGAAAGATTATCACTTTTAGCGTTTTGCCAAATAAATGATAAAAATGTAAGGAAATCCATTCATTTTATACTTGTCAGAAAAATATACCACTTTATATAAACAAATTGTCTCGTGTATAGATGAATATATCTACCAATAAAAAATCAAACATAGTCGGTATCACAGTAATATTACACAAATACTTTCATCTTCAGGTGTATACTGTAGGCGAATAGCATAGCGTATCTATGCTACAGTAGTTAGGAGGGTTAAGTCACAGTTTAATTTAAGGGAGATGAACTTTTTGTTAAATAAAGATAGATGCAGTCGCCTTGAAGAAGTTTGAAGCCTTTAAAATCGCTATAACTCACTGCTATAACTGGCCAAATTGCGATTGACTGTGTCAATCCCTTTGCTTTTTTGCAATAAAATAAGTTTAATTCAATAATATATAGTATTAAGAAACACAGAGCGTCACACAATCATACAATTGAAAACGAATATTTTGCGTTTAGTCTCGATTTGAATTTTGAAATAAAGTATTTTCCTTCATTTCACGTTTAATGTCACATTGCATATATTTATTTACCACGATACAAAACATAACGTTTCATTTATGTGTTAACTTGCGATAGTGCTGAGAGGTTTTTTAACTGCACTGGAAGTACGTTAATTCGTGGTTTTTATAATATTACTATAAATTACATTATTGGGTGCATATATTCGTGGTAATTAAAACTGAAAGGAAAAATGCATTTATAGTTTTAGCGAACCACGAAATCCACTTAATTTGGAGAACTTTCAGTGTATCTATGTCTAGCCATTTTTTTTTAAATGAAAAAATATAAAATGGTCTTCATTCACTTTGGACTTACTATCTGAAATAACAAGTCAGGAAATAGATTTTCGATGATGCATGGTATCTGCATCATATTCTTTGAAATTTTGAACAAATAACGGAATGATATCTCTCTTCCTTTCAGTTAATGAAACATCACTAGTTCATTGACTTCAAATATTCTCTCATATTTTATCTTGATATTGTTACTTTCCCACGGAACCATGGCCTTTTATGACGGTTAGTTCACTTATCGGGTTCTTAAAATCGCATGTCAAAACACCATTAAACATTTATATTTAGTTTGATGTAGATCACTAATTTTGACATGTAATTATGTCAAGAGAAGGTAGTCCGTGGTCAATCCTTCCTATTAATTTTGTAAATGTAATGATTTTACCATACTCAATCATACCTTCAGTCACTAATGAAGTTAAATTTGGACAATTTAAAACTATCAATTACTCATTACTGTTTTCCATAAACTTTAGATTACAATTATTCCATGATGGAATAAGTAACCAAGATATTACAGACTATTATTTTACATCAAATTTCCATCATTTATCGAGCTGACAAACACGGATGATTACACAACCAGACTTTTCATTGGCAGTGTGACTGGTGCCATAAGTGTAGCAGATCATGGTTATTAACTCTCAACAGCACCCGATAATATCACTACTTTTTGTAGGGGTTCACTCTGATAGTGCTTTAATTTTGTTCGATTCTTGTGTGTTTTCCTTTATTTGTTTTGTCTGTAAGGTTGTCTTGTTTTGTGTTTAATCTGAATAGCGGTGTATTTTGTTTTTTTTTTGTTTTTTGGTTTTTTTTCCCTCTTTCTTATTTCTTGCTTTGGTATGGGTTTGCCGATGTATCCTTGAAGTTTTTAACTAGTAAGGTATGGTTTAAACATTACTGGCAATGGATTTCACCAATAAATATTTAATACTTTGGGCTGACCTTGAAAAACCGATTATTTTGAAGATTTTAAATTGCAAGATTTAAAATTTACATCTTTGTTTAAAACTAAGGACTTTCTCGCCTGTAACGTGTACAAATTTCTGTCCTTAGCTGATTTTTGCATTCCATTTTGATCTTATTGGTTATTTTTAGCTCACCTGGCTTTGCAGGGTGAGCTTTTGCTATCACTTTGCGTCCGTTGTAAACTTATTCAAAAATCTTCTCTAAAACCGCCGGAGGGATTGGTTTATAGTAATCATTTATGACATGTTCCCTACAAACGATTCTCATTTAATTATGATGATCCGATGAAGAATATGGCTGTTGTTGCTAAAAATAGAACACAGGGGTAAACTGCAATTTTTGGCCAATAACTGGAAAACTGTTACAGATAACGACATGACAGGGGTTGAAATTGTTCAGAATGCCAAGATCTATCTGCTCTGCAAAAAAATCGGAAAATCCGTCCAGGGGTTTTTTCCGTACAATTATCAAAATTTATGCATCTTTTATTTTATATTTCAAAAACTGTGCCACAAAGAGGTGATATGTAAATTGGAAAAATGTTCAGCATATCAAGATCTATACCCTCTGAAAGAAAATCCAAAGGCCTGTGTAGGATACAATACAATATGTTTATGGGTAATTTCCCATTAAATTCTGTTTTCAAATCTTCTTTGAATAACTTTTTTTCCCTTTTAGAGAAGTTCCCTGCTATCACCTTTGTGTTGTTTGTGTTTTCCTGTGTAGTTCTCTTGCAGATTGTGGCATGTCACTGTAATTTTCAGCAATTGTAGATGTTTCCCATTATTCCCTTTTGTAACATTTCATAATCTTTACCGTAATCATTTTTGTATATAAAGTATATGGTGTTGAGGTTGTGTTCTGATCAAACAATATCTTGCCTACATTAATGAAGTAGCAGCTTCTAATCTTTAAAGCCTGTACATACTGTTGCAATTTAATGCAAGTCATCAAAGTACTAAATGAGTAGTTAGTTACTTGCATGCATCCTGTATAAAAAAGATTTTTTTTTAGAATCATCAATCGGATTTGAACCCATCACGGCATGGCGGTTCAAATGCTTATGAGGTGCAGACTAAGTAATGTTAATTTGGTGCTTATCTGTCATCCAACATGGCCAACATGGGGAACTTAATATATAACTGGACCTTATTGAAAAAGCAAACAAAGCCTTTTTCGTCCGAAACAACTGGGCTAGTTCGAACAAAACTTAAATACAATGTATCTTAGTTGGTCCCCTTCAAAATAGATGTCCTTCAAGTCTGCACCTTATGAGATTGGCCATCAATTGGAAACATAGTTTAATATTGGAATACCTTCAAAGATCTCCTTTAAAAACCATCTAACCAGTTGGAAATAAACTATGGCAGAACACTAAATTCTCTTTAAAATTATATTCTGCAGGTCCATCCCTTATCCAAGATGACAGGCAATAGGGAAAATAGTTTATTCAAGTTGGATCATATAACATAGAGGTTTGTTTTCATAGTTTGGAAAAAAAGACCCTTTCACACAGAAGTTTATGTAACTTTATGTATTGGACATGGTCCAGGTGCGCGTTACAGGCTCTTGAGAGCCTCTTTATAAGCTTTTATACATTTTCCTATATTTTGATTTGATCTGCATTTAAGAGACGTTAGTGGTCGATATGGCCATCCGTAGGAATGAAATTTACTGTAAACGGGGAAATTTTTGCGTGGTTTTTTTTTCCGCAAATTTCGCGATTGGCACATATTCGCGAAAATTTCACCTCGTTTAAATTTGTTTTTGTTACAAATGTAACGAAAGGTATGTGAGAAACGCGAAAATAAAACCTTGCGAATAGGTTTAGGAATCCAAATCGCGAAATTTAAACAACGCGAAAATATCCCCTTTTACAGTACATTTACTTCGGTATCTAGTTATTAAAAATAAAGATATTGTTGTTTCCTTCCTCAAGCTATCGCTTACCTACTGTTTTTTTTATTTTTATACAATTTTGTTGTCACAATCAAGTTATTCCAAGTTAAATGATTCCCTCTTAAACCTTTGAAAACACCCAGGTTAGGCATATTCATATTGAACTCTATCTGTCGAAAGAGTTTCACCTTGGCAGAGGTGTTGTTCTTCCCCAATACAGGCCAACAATTTTTCGAAAGAGAAGCGGTCGTTCCTCCAGCCGATCCTCGCATATATTATCAATAAATACTTAAAAATTAGGTTAATAAAATTGTAACTCCGACCGGCGAACGAACCATAATTTTGGTTTCAGAGTCCAACCGTAGATAAAAACACCATCAGCTCTCTGAAAGTTTCAATGATGCTCTACTATTCTAATAATTATTGAGAACAGGGAACATCAGAAGTTAATGTAAATAGGAATGTACGACCGCAGACCGACACGCCTATCACTACACCATCGGATCTCTTAAAGCTGCCAATGAGACCGATCAAATCAATTAAAAATTGAAAAGAGGAAGCATGAAAAAATTTATGTAAACATCATGTCAAAATTTAAATAATGCAATCCGTTAAGGCATGCAACTCCGAGAAATAACATCTGTTTCCGTAAGGCAATTTTGACATGTTCATATCGTTTCCATAATGGAGGAATTCGGGCGTGACAAGTTTGCATGCACAACCGTCATACGAGGAATGGTAGAAAACAATGGCAAGAAACACGTTTTGCTTGTCATGTTTATGTATTTCTGTCATATTTTCGGACTTCTCTGGATTTGTCCATTTTAAAGCCCAACAATTGTTTGTAAAGTAACGCCCTATTTTTTCATATAATTTCATTTTATACAACTTTTGGAGCATTCGGACAAAATTTTATTCAACTGGTGTAATTTTATCACACCCATTATTGGATAAACATTGCCCATGTTAAACCTAAGAAAAGTGCAAAGAAGTTTAGTTTCCCGCCATTTTTGAACACTTAAATATCTCAAAAATGACATCAGATACCTTTCAGTTCTTTTTCTTGCTTAAATCACTTCAAATTACATTTAATTGAAATCTTGTTATTTTAAAATTCACCAACTAACATGCTTCAAATAAATAAATCATTAGCAAAATGGCAATAATTTTACCTTATTTTTATTAATCAATTCGTGATGAGACCTGAAGCACACGAGTTTGAGCTTGAACACACAATTTCCACAAAAAACTGCATTGTGTGAAACTTAAGCGTACCTCATATTGTTCATATCGATTCATTCCAAATCTGCATGATACTGATTGTTACATTCGCTTGATTACTGATTCAGAGCACATGCTTACTTTATTACTTTTATTTAATGACTAATATATGTTTCTTATCCACCCCCCACTTCCTTGTTTTTCAAAAATTAAAAGCATTAATGATTAAGTATTAAATAAAAGGGGCTAATGTTCATTGAGTAAATAATAGCTTTATATTTTTGTGTAGTTTTTTGGCTCAATAAAGGGGTAAAAAACCGTCTGATTTGGTCACATAATCCTGACAAAATATCATCTTGATAATGTGAATTTTAAAAAGTAATGCACTTCTTTACACTTTGATGGAACAGATTTATTGATTTGAGATCTTTATAGGATGTAAACATATCACAGACTGTCATTAAAAAATGTCCGCTTCGTTCAACTGTCCAAATTAACTTTTTTTGCGGGAAATCTGTACTATGACGTCAGATTCACTTTTCTAGGAGGCGGACGATGCAATTCTGGCAAACAAACGACAAAATTAGACAAAAATGCTTATAACTTTTTTTGGGTTCGGTGACATGATTTTTTTCATATCAATGTTAAGAGTACGAGTATATTTAGTTATGAAATGGTTATCGTTGAAAAATCAACGGTCATTTTTTTTATATACGGATAACTTTATTTTGATTTTACGATTAATTTTTGGCGGGAATCAGAAAATTGTTATTTACAGTCATACAAATAATAGTTTTTAATTTTAGTTAGACACGTATTGATCTATACTTATACCAGAAAAAAGAATTTTGATTCTAAGTTTCAAAATGAAGAAATAGCATTCATTTAAAGAAAGTGTGAACGAAAACGATAATTCTGGAAACACTGCCAACTTCGAGTTACCAAAGCGACAAAATTAAGTCGTTGATATTCCATTTTTTAAGCCGAATTTTTTCTTCCAAGTCAAAAACTACTTTGTCACAAAATTTGAGAAAAAAATCAACGATAGAACTGGAAAGGCAGTTTGGTCTTTAAGCGATATTCTTGACACAAATATTGAGCAACATCGATCGCACCTAAAATATGTCATTGCAGCAACACATGTCGGGGCTTTCAATGAGAAAAAAAGTAAAACCGGACAATGTCTGCCTACAAATATTTGTCAGTAAGTAGCCCGACGAAAGACAAAAAGTAGAACAAAAACACATCGATAGACAACACGGGGCACATCAAAATAGATGTAGGCAAAACTTGCAGTGTAACTTAGGTTGAAAAGGCTATAATAGTCGTGTGTTCAGATTATAATATTTTTGTAAAAACAATGAACAGCCAAATATAAAATATTGAATATTGAAAATATAAAATATTGAACAGCCAAATTAAAAAAAAAATAAATGAATTGGTAAACGTATGAGGAATTCTCACACGAGGAAGCACTGTTTGATCTTAAATTACAGCAAGTTTGAGTATTGCAGTCATCGGTGTCCTTTTCTTGAATGTTTGAAGTTGAATTTTTGCAAGTATTAGTATTGTAGGCATGTCATATCGAGTACGCAAAAACGTGTTCCTTTTCATCTATCATAGTGGTTAATTGAAGCAAATTTCAGTATTGTCAGAATTCATATCAAATTTAATATAGAAAGTGTTCCTTTGATTGTGGTTTACTTACTTCTAGTTTCAAGACTTGGACTCCTATTGTTGTTGTTCCTAAGGTTTAAACAAAGACAGTCGGTTGTGATCATTTTTGTCCAGAATTTTCCCATTCTTAAACTATTTGGCTTAAATTTTATAACCAATCAAAAGTTCACACGTTTCATGATTATTTTCACATGCATTTCAGAATGCAACATTTTTTTGGTGGACAGAGTTAAATACTTTCATGCCACCAATTACTTGTGTAGCCAGGTAAACTAAATATGCCACAATCATACGCTCTTGAGGTTACAAATGCGCAATTTTTCATTATGCTATTTCCATAGGGGGGGGGGTATCCCACTTTGACGCAATTCTAAAAATAGATGCAACCGAATTTCAACTGCGGGGGTCCATCTAATAATTTGTCGGTACTGAGATCTTTCAAATTTCGGAATAAAAAATGGGGATTCCCGTTGCTCTTCTTGGTGAAAATTGGGGCTATAAAAAGGGTCGGCATTTTTATGGAAAATATTTTAAATCCGACCCCTGACATAAATATATCCGAGATCCAGGTCAAAGATATAAAACTGAATAGATATTGATGAATTCTATATAACTAATGTATAGGTGATTTTATTATAATTAGTTTCCACCAATCGTATGTACTGCAATGATTAATTCTGACTTTAATCTTGGGGTAAAAAGCTAGATGCATTCCGAACAACATTAATTGCGCAATTGTAACCTTTACGGTAACTCAAAACCTCGGAATGTGACCATTTGTATATTGCAAGTTAGTTTTATGTTATAGGAGCTCTTCTATCTATTTTTCAAAGAATAGTACCGGTTTATTTATTTTTTAGAATTTTTTCCCGAAGGCACCCCCCTTTCGAAAAAATATGTCGTCTTCTGGAGACATTACGGTATTATTCTTTCTTGTTCGGAAGCATTCTCGTCCTTTTGCCCTTATCATTTGTAGAAGTTGAGCAGTCATCCAGTTTGGTGAATATGAAATTCACTTCTATTATCATAAAGCCATATTTGGAATAATAAACATCAAATACGTCAATTTTGTACAAAAGTACAATTTTGAAACAGACTATAACTACAAAAATGGAAGAAGTCGCGTAAAACATGGTTTAAAGCCATAATACTTTATTTAAGATAAACCATGTCAAACAAGCAGAAGTTACTTCTCGATTTGCCTTTCATGGTAAAGGGGGCATTTTTAGATATATGCCGTTTACACGAATTTCTTCAAAATTTTCTATTTTAAAACCAAGTTTTTCTCCTACAAAAACACGTTTCAATTTACGAAAATCTACCTTGTGTGTTGTATTATATCTTATTCAACATAATCAAACGTTTAATTGCAACTCGCATGCTTAAAATTTTATACAGAACCGGTTGCCGTAGCATACCCATTCTCCATGGTGCAAAACTGTAGAAATCTAGAAATAGACTATAGCTACGACGTCACATAGTTTACAAAGTTTTACTTATGCTGAATGTGCTTTTACATAAATTCTAATAATTTAATACCATAAAATAAGCTTTAACATTCGAGAACATGAAAATTCTGGTTTAAATATACGGTAACCCAAAACCTCGGAATGTGACCATTTGTATATTGCAAGTTAGTTTTATGTTATAGGAGCTCTTCTATCTATATTTCAAAGAATAGTACCGATTTATTTATTTTTTAGAATTTTTTCCCGAAGGCACCCCCCTTTCGAAAAAATATGTCGTCTTCTGGAGACATTACGGTATTATTCTTTCTTGTTCGTAGGCATTCTCGTCCTTTTGCCCTTATCATTTGTAGAAGTTGAGTAGTCATCCAGTTTGGTGAATATGAAATTCACTTCTATTATCATAAAGCCATATTTGGAATAAAAAACATCAAATACGTCAATTTTGTACAAAAGTACAATTTTGAAACAGACTATAACTACAAAAATGGAAGAAGTCGCGTAAAAAATGGTTTAGAGCCATAATACTTTATTTAATATAAACCATGTCAAACAAGCAGAAGTTACTTCTCGATTTGCCTTTATGGTAAAGGGGGCATTTATAGATATATGCCGTTTACACGAATTTCTTCAAAATTTTCTATTTTAAAACCAAGATTATTCTCCTACAAAAACACGTTTCAATTTACGAAAATCTACCTTGTGTGTTGTATTATATCTTATTCAACATAATCAAACGTTTAATTGCAACTCGCATGCTTAAAATTTTTATACAGAACCGGTTATCATAGCATACCCATTCTCCATGGCGCAAAACTGTAGAAATCTAGAAATAGACTATAGCTAAGACGTCACATAGTTTACAAAGTTTTACTAATATGCTAAATTGTGCTTTAACAAAAATTCTAATAATTTAATACCATAAAATAAGCTTTAACATTCGAGAACATGAAAATTCTGGTTTAAATATACGGTAACTCAAAACCTCGGAATGTGACCATTTGTATATTGCAAGTTAGTTTTATGTTATAGGAGCTCTCCTATCTATATTTCAAAGAAAAGTACCGGTTTATTTATTTTTTAGAATTTTTCCCCGAAGGCACCCCCCGTTCGAAAAATATGTCGTCTTCTGGAGACATTACGGTATCATTCTTTCTTGTTCGTAGGCATTCTCGTCCTTTTGCCCTTATCATTTGAAGAA
Source organism: Modiolus philippinarum (assembly GCA_002080025.1). Classification (NCBI taxonomy): domain Eukaryota; kingdom Metazoa; phylum Mollusca; class Bivalvia; order Mytilida; family Modiolidae; genus Modiolus; species Modiolus philippinarum. Next base: position 23,088 of record MJUU01029217.1, read on the forward strand.
GTTGAGCAGTCATCCAGTTTGGTGAATATGAAATTCATTTCTATTATCATAAAGCCATATTTGGAATAAAAAACATCAAATACGTCAATTTTGTACAAAAGTACAATTTTGAAACGGACTATAACTACAAAAAGTAAAACATGGTTTAAAGCCATAATACTTTATTTAATATAAACCATGTCAAACAAACAGAAGTTACTTCTCGATTTGCCTTTCATGGTAAAGGGGACATTTTTAGATATATGCCGTTTACACGAATTCTTCAAAATTTTCTCTTTTAAAACCAAGATTATTCTCCTACAAAAACACGTTTCAATTTACGAAAATCTACCTTGTGTGTTGTATTATATCTTATTCAACATAATCAAACGTTTAATTGCAACTCGCATGCTTAAAATTCTATACAGAACCGGTTATCGTAGCATACCCATTCTCCATGGTGCAAAACTGTAAAAATCTAGAAATAGACTATAGCTACGACGTCACATAGTTTACAAAGTTTTACTTATGCTGAATTGTGCTTTTACATAAATTCTAATAATTTAATACCATAAAATAAGCTTTAACATTCGAGAACATGAAAATTCTGGTTTTGATATAGGTTACAAATGCGCAATTATTCATAATGCTATTTCCATAGGGGGGNGGGGGGTATCCCACTTTGACGCAATTCTAAAAATAGATGCAACCGAATTTCAACTGCGGGGGTCCATCTTATAATTTGTCGGTACTGAGATCTTTCAAATTTCGGATGAAAAAATGGGGGGTTCCCGTTGCTCTTCTTGGTGAAAATTGGGGCTATAAAAAGGGTCGGCATTTTTATGGAAAATATTTTAAATCCGACCCCCGACATAAATATATCCGAGATCCAGGTCAAAGATATAAAACTGAATAGATATTAATGAATTCTATATTACTAATGTATAGGTGATTTTATTATAATTAGTTTCCACCAGTCGTACGTACTGCAATGATTAATTCTGAATTTCATCTTGGGGTAAAAAGCTAGATGCATTCCGAACAACATTAATTGCGCAATTATAACCTATAACTAAGGAGAATAAGTACATTTATCTATCACAGACTGATTCTTAACTTTTATTTTGATGTTCATTCTTTCTAAAAGATACTAAACTTATTGCTACTACTTGGCAATTGACTGATTTAATATATCACTGAAATTTGCAAGTTTTGGCAATAAAACTGTACAAAAAACAAGATTAAACTAAGTCCATAATTTTCATACAGTTGTACTGATAAGTGACAGTAAAATTTTTAACAATAAAGAGTTGATCGCATGGCATCTTCAACTACATCTGGTTAATTTCATTAATTGAAACATGTTCACAACGCCTATGTAAATCAGATACAGTGGGTCTCTTATATTCTCGGGACGTCAGTTACAGACGCCTTTACTGCATATGTTTTCCAAGCCTTTTGAAATTATTGTCCAATAATCCAGTTTTATTTGTATTTGGTGTTGAGTCGATATCTTTGACGTCTAAAAGACATCAGATATATGATTTAAAAGGGGCAATGTGTTTTCGAAAACTGAGACACTTAACATGAACGATGAAGTAGACTTAAATTGTCTTTATTTCTTTATTCTGGCTTAATGAATTGATTTTCTACTATCAGATATAGAATTTAATTACAGATCAGACACACGGTTCATTGTAATGATAGTTAATAATGTTTGGATGATGTATGAAGACAGTAGAAACTTAGATTTATCGTTACATTTAAATGTTTACACAATCATTTGAAAAACAAAAGTTTTTAGCTATTTTGGTAAAGTCCAATTGATACTCGTGGGCTTTGCACAAAACGCCTTCTACGTCAGCCAATACGTATTGACGACCGTGAACTTTTGATATGGATTCAAAGACTGTAAATTTCATAATATGTCATTGAAGACTTGGAAAAAGAGGAATAATCAATATAACTAGGGGCTCTAAGTAACCTTGCCTTCATTTGACAAAACCTTGTAGCTAAAGATATGTTTTTGCACCAAACAAGTAACCCATTTAATGTACTACTTAGTGCAACCTGTCAAATACAATCTTGTTTTCACAAAGGATGCTATGTCAAACTATCTTGAGCTGTAGTAGCTGCTAGGTTCATCAGACATAATTCTAAAAGACCACTCTGCTGGACTTTGGTTCCAATTAAACCAGGAGTTGTTAAATGTATTCCTAATTAGGTCCCATGTGAATGTATTTTATTCTTGGCAGGCGTGGTCATCAATAATAAGTAATCCTTCAAACGACCATTCTACCAAAGTGTTGTTGCAACTGTGAAATGGTCAAAACGGGAACTATGCTACATTCTGAGGGTCATCTTATTTCTATTCAGATCCGGACAAAATAAGCAACCTTTGTTGTGGACTGTCCATACATCTTTTGTAACATTTGGTTCGGTTTGCTGCATAAGTTTCAGAGATGATATTTTTCACATAGCGTTTGTTGCTAGATTATACTATACTATGCCCTTTCTTAAAGAAATGTGACAGAAGCACTTTCGTCTCATGACAAACCAGCCCCTAGACTGCCTAACTTAAATTACACGTGTAAGTATATGTTCAGCACTTTATTTGTAATGAAAATATATACCTTAACATTCTGAACATTAATAGTAAAATCTTGACATCTGTCTCCAATAGTTTTTGATGTATAAACCATATGTAAGAAAAAAGACAAATGCGGACAAAAACGTTCTAAATTAACAATGAAAGGATATGGACTAAATGTACATGAGACAAAGTCTCTACACACGGTAAAATCAAGCCATGGAAACACGCTTTATATTGTTATTCTTCACCATGAAGTCAGCATGGGGTTGTCATAATGTGTGGATACTGCATGTCCGTCTGAAACTTATAGTGAAGTATGAGCAAAGCCTCAAGGTGACTTCAAGATGGAGAACAACAATAATAAAGTTACAGTCTATCTGGAGGGACAAGAGGGAATACTTTTAGATCTATTTACTAATGACATATACGTCATTCCCTTTAACAAAAAAAAAAGATACGAAAATTTATTAAAGAAGAATATCTTATCTGAAGCATATAGCCATGTGTCAAAAACAAGGAAAAAATGCAAAATTATACGCCAGACTTCAAATTAATCGAGCTGTCAATATACTTTGTTCTTCTTTTTAAACATTTTTAGCATTCCCATAATTTTTATGACATAGGTAAAGACGTTACATGCGAAAATATAGTTGGAAATATGTATGTTTTGATATCTTTTATATATTTGTCATGAACAATTTTTTGATATCAAAATCAATGGATGGCCCGACCTTTTTATCAATTGCTTACCAAATTTCCGATGTTATAAGTTTGTGCAGTATCGATATTTCATAGAAATCTTCATCAAGATGCAAATTACACTTACTTTATCAAGGTGCCCTTAACGGAAATAAATGACCCTCATGTGTAGAAAATCTATGGCAAGTATTTATGTCTGATTAAAGTATTGCATAACAACAGTCAAAAATTGAAAACATGTATTTTAAAATGATAAATAAGAGTCTAGAATAACACTTGACATTCTGATTACTATTTATTTTATCTATGGATACATCATTTCCCCGCTGATTAAATAACTTGTAACAAAAGAATAATAATTCTGAATTAAAAGTAATAAACTTTACTACAAAATGCGTAAGATTACCTATAAGTATGCACATTGCAAGACAGAAAAACAAAACAACGGATAAACTGTATACAATAAATCTTCCAATTAAAAGTTCCGCTCGAACCGGTGCTGGGGGCTGTCTTGAAATTATTATGAGATTTTCGCTGAAGGCCTCATGGTGACTTCAAGATGAAAAACAGAAATAAAACCGTTGCATAAGGAAGAATCGGGGGTATTTTATTCATGGAATAAAATAACGTGACAATGACCCTTTTGGGTGAATTACTTCCCTTTATTAAAATTAAAACTTCGCAAGTAGATCTCAGTTTTCCGGATTATTTTCATACTACCACTGTCTTTTTTCTAAAAGTACTGTATTAATGTCATCTTCGCTAGCCAAGGGTTACGATCCGTCCAATGGAGATGAGAGGTGTGAATCGTAACCCTTGGCTAGCGAAGATGTATTAATGTTATCTTCCGTAATGAAAAGTTTGTCTTGAGGGAATTTTAAAACATAGAAATTGTGATTTCTTGAGAGAATTTTAAAACATAGAAATTGTGGTTAAAATCAGCCTGTAGGAGGATTTTCCGTCGCTGGATTGCTTAGAATTACACATTTTTAATTTAATTTGGCCGCAAATTTTCAGGAGTAAGTTGAAAAGGGACAACTGTTTATGAATCTATGTGAGTTATATGTCACCGTCATATGCGGACAAATTTGCTACATATTTATCTTTGATATGTACTTTTCTGTCAAAGATTGCTTACTCGGCAGTTTTACAATGGCTTCTATAGTCAAAATGGCATGACCCCGCTTCCAAATTTAAAACTTAATTTGCCGGAAATTTTCATTGTTTCAGATAAGTTTTTATTTATAGAATAGTTGTAAACAATGTGCAGAATCTTGCTAGATGCGGAAAAATATGTCCTGAAGTGCATTATTAGATAATTTCAACTTAACAGGTGTAACACANTGAACAAAAATTATCTGGTCCCCGCCGTGATAATGATATGTTGGAAACAGTCTATGTTTAGAGATAACGATTTGTTATATGATATCTCGTATCAATTAACATGTTTCTCTTATCTTTAATAGTCTTTATCAGTGTGCCTTTACAGAGAATGTCTTTGCGATATTTTAATTTTTCCATCTATAGACCTTTTTATTCACAAATTCGTGGGTGTTGCCATTGCCGACTTCCGAATGAACTGGTTACCGGAAGGGTACGTTCGTAACACCTCGGCGTTTGCCGATCGATCGGTATAAGGTTTAATGAAACAGGTGTCATACTTTAACAGTTAATTACTCCAAGAACACCTGTTGAGAAAGTCATCAAGACCTATCTAAGTGATAAAACAGTTATTACGACATCAAAGAAACCGCCTAATATATATTAATATATTACAAATGACTGTTAATTAAGCAGAGAAGTTCGATATTTTATAAGTTGATTAAGAAAACTGAACTTTGTTTTGAAGGAAAAGAAATCAAATTCACAAGTAAATTAATCATTTATATTTCACGGAAAAAATATTTGAAGTATTCTTGATAGATTTTCCGAAAGTTTGGAAAAATAACTTGGATATTAATGTTTTTATANAGGATACTAATGTGCATATACAAGCTCTTAAAAATTAAATGATAATAAATTTATGTTGAACGTTTTTAAAATATCTGCTTTCTGAAACATTTTGTTCAAGTTTATAAAGTTAAAAAAAAACAAAACAAAAAAGGACTTAATTCAAAAAGTCTCTGGTAATATTAAATTTAAGTAGGAACCTAAAAAAAAACACAAAAAAACGGCAAATCGGCAAAACAATGACATCAAATATAAAATTGAACTGCATTTTTTTTTATTTGAATAATGCACGGTGATGTCATTCTGCAAGAATAAAACTAAAAAATAGTTGAAACAAAATAATTTCACACCTAATAACACGCAAATTGATGAAAAAAAATAAAGATTGAAATGCAAAATTTGAGATTTGAGCTCACCCATAGCGTTCAACTTGTCGAAATTCATATAAATCAAATATATTTGTAATATATCGCAACTATTTATTCCTTTATTTTATAACTCGTGTTTTTTTAATATCTTTGAGATGGGGTTCAAACTATATTTTAAGGATAAATTGGTTTATGCAATGAAAATATTGAAAATTTACCAAATTTTGATATTGGCCTGAGTTACCTTCCTCCCACCAAGAAGAGATAGCCATAATTTTTGTGCAAGAAAGGAGCAGTCCAACTGGAAAGTGGTTTTATGTCGAGATAGTACTTTGTTCTATTTCTGAGAAAAAAATATGTGTACAGTAGAAATAATTTTTTTTGTGAAATTTAATTTCAAAACACGTGGTAAATAAAAATTTTATTTCAAAATCCATCACTTTCATCTCTTTGTGAAAACAACCAAAGGGTCATAAAATTAATAAAATGAATTAAACCGGTTTAAACAATTACATTGATCTGTATATTAAGGACACGTGTCATGCCTCCAGGTGTAATAATCTACCTGGACAAAACTGTTTATTATCACATGGACGGAAGCATGAATTGCTGAATTATGTAATATTCTACAATACGCAAAACATTATTGGTAAAAAATTTTACCTTATTTTCATATTAACTGCTTTTCATTATTTATTAGTTTATAAAAATTTAATTTTAACAGGTATATTCTTTCAGGGCGGATACCTGTTTTAATATAAAAATGTTAAAATTCTATTTTTTTATTAATTTAATCACGACAAATGACCATACGTTGCCACAGTAAATTACCGTCTAGCTACACCCTCTTAATGGCGGACGACCATGCGGCACCTGGCGGTCAAGTTCGATAACTGTGTAATCACCAATTTCTGAAAGCGTCTATAGATAAAGGGGAAAAGGGGGACCTTGACGTTTGTCTGATCATAAATTTATGGTCTGATTTTGTGACGAGTATGCCACAACCACACACAATTCGTCTGTTCTGGAACACCTATACTATATTTACAGCATGTTCTTTATTTATTTATTTATTCTTTTTTGTGAAAGTAGAATTTAATTTTCATCAAGATGGGAAATATATTCAGTTCCAAACTATTTCGTTCAGCTAGACCCATGCTTTTCTAACCATAGCGTTCTGTGTGTCTATTTGGAATGTTTATAGGTCTTTTGTTTTGTCTTACAAAGTATTTATTTTTGCTATAGTACACAACCGTCTATCCACAATCATAAATATTTTTTTTACGTCGCTGTTCTTTAATTACGAAATCAGACTTTGCCCCAAAAAAGTCATTTATTTGTTTTTCATTGCAAATATGATCCTACTGGCGGATCCATTCTTCGAGAAAAGCCGGATTTCAGTCAGGTCCTAGAAAGAATGGAGGGTCCAGTTGAGTTTTTTTCCAATTTAAATTTCACTTTTTCCCAGTAAAAAAGGGACTTTCAACACCCGGAAACTCCCCACCTTTTCAAGCTGCCAATTTCTCCCGACCCGAAGGGGTGCGTCTAAACACCGCTAAGAAGGTTCTTAGTGCACTAAGAAGAAAGAAGTGCCACTAAGAACATGAAGGAGGCATTTTATCCGGGTTTTGACCACATTGTAGCATCGTGTTGTATATTAATGTGATATTTGCTGAGTTTGGTAATTATTCTATGTATAGTTTTAGAGATTTTAGTCGTTTTTTATATACATTACACACATCATAAATCAATGAAGCGTTAATTAAACAAACAACTTTCGTTTTATCACCAATGTGTTAATGACATGGATAACTTGACCCCCGGGGTCTTTTATCTAACCTGAAGTACTAGACATCGCAACAGGAAAAACAACAGAATTAGGCATGGACCATTAGACTTTCGACGGGTGCTAGTATTTTTAAGAAAAAAAATTCTGGCCCGATTTTTGCTCAAAGAAATTCTCTGACCAGCATCTTGGTTGAAAAAGTGCCTTATTTTAAAATTTGTTAACTTGTTAATCGGACCGGATCGATCATTATAAGCACTCCTAAACCAGGGTCTTATCATGATGTTAATATTAATATTTTACGAAAGGATATGGAGTAAATGAACATGAGACCATAACACATATGTAAACTCCAACTGCAATAATTCTAATGAGCTGTATGGCCATTTCGGAAATTTATTCCTCATCAGCAGCACTAGAACCCAAACAAAGGAAATCCATAATTTCAAAAAAATCCTTCCATCACCCTTCCATTCAGATTGCAGTTGGAGTTAACATTATGTGTTATGATCTCGTGTTCATTTTCTCCATATCCTTTCGTAAAATTTTGTCAACATCGAAGTTGCATTTAAAAAAAAACAAAAGGTAAAAAAAGATAACATATATTTAGGTTAAATATCAACAAGTTGAGATTGTGATTAAAAAAATTCATATAATTTAAAAACATATTAATTTTTGATCTTAAAAATATATCATCACAATAAAAACTTATGTTGATCTCGTAAAAAATCAAGGATAACCCATGAACCTTCCGATTTATTTCCAATGGAATCCTTCAAAAATAAGTATAAACTAAATTTCATTTATTTAAATATTTCGAAGGTCAAAGTAGTTAATAGCAGGCGAAAATGGTAGAGCAGTGGAGTAATTGTGAAATCTCCAGTGACATTTTACTTCCTTTTTGAATCGAGTTATGTTGGTGATCTGTTGGATAGCGTTATAAAAAATGATATTGATTCTGTGCCTAAATCTTGGGCATTACAAAATTAAATCGGGTATTATATTTATGGTGTTCATGTATTTTTACAAAGTTGTTTTTTTTAGATTTAATGGACACTTATTATTAAAGATTTTATGCGCATGGTATGGTCTTAATTACTTGACCCTTGTTCCATGTTCAGATATCTCAGACTTTGCAATTCCGATGTTCCTGTAGTCTCTCTTGAACCCAAGTTTTTGATGAATCTTACTGTTTTATCTTGAGTCACTTGTTGTTTTTGATAAACCTGCATACCAGGAGGAACATGAATAGTCAAAATGACATTGGATAATAGCCATGGCTAATGCTTTCTTCAAACAAACAAACAAAATAAACAGTCAAAGGGAACATGCTACACAAAAGCACCATATTTAAACAAATACCGGAACCCATACTCAAAGCAAGCTGCATTCAACCATTAACCTACTGTAGATCTGTCATTGTGGTGGAGATCATTTGTTTATTGTGTACATATGCTGGATCATGCTGGATCATGTGTAAAAAATGTATAAAATGCCAATTTTCAAACTAAGTAACTAAATACAAAATTTACCGTAAATTTTGATTCTGCAGATGGTTATTTCTACCATAGCGGCTTGTCTTTATGCCTATATACTATGAAAACACATAATATCTTTCAATAAGAAAAAAATATCTCTATATCCTAAAATTCAACTTTATTAAAAGACTTTATTGAAAGATTATCATATGTATACAGGTATTTTGGCATAAAGACAAGCTCCTATGATTTCGACAACTTCTGTCTCTTCACTATATATACATTTGTATCGCCTAAACTTTTTGGAAGGCTAAAAGCCAAATGGCGAAAATTAAACACTGACAGAGATCAAACAACCAATTAGAATAAAGGCAAAAAATCGATTAATTGGCCGAGAGAGAGAAAGAGAAAGCGGCTTTCCAGAATGTGATAAAGATACAGATATATTTGAGTTTGTGTGTCATTGAGTTATCGGTTTATCATAGTGAATTCAAGAGGAAGAAAATTCACAAGAAGCTCTTTATAGTTTTTTGAATTCTATGGAAAACAACGGCAGTGAATTGTCTGTCGTTGGGTATGGTTCATGCCTTGTTTTCTTGTTGTGAATAAACATTTTTTTTATTGCCAGTTAGTATGAAAAAAATACTTGTATACAATGTCCTTTGGCCGGTACTTTTGACAGATGATTAATGACAGTATTTTAAATGTTGGGGTATCCATAGCCACTTGACATCAGACCTGAAGCCCAGAGTCAGAATAATTTGAACAAGAATATCTTCAACAAAAACAAATGACAAATATGATTTAAGACATGTTAGGTAAATTTGATACTTCAAAATTGTGGAATGGAACATGCTGAACTTATTTCTTGTTTTAATCTTGACATAAAACAATGAAATACCACATTAGTTTCAGATATATATATAAATTTATTATTGTATTTCAAGATGCATGAAAATGGAGCATGACAAAATATATAAATTGTCAAGTACAATTTATTAACACATGAGATAAGATGTTCAACAAAATAATGTCAAAAGGCAATACAAATTCTTGATAGATTAAAAGTTAAATGAGCACAGAAATGTCAATATCTCGGCTGAGTTCTGTATGATCGTGGTCTCTTCTTTTGATAGGGTTTTCGAGCAAGACGTTGTGGTAAAGGAATGTCTATCTTTCCTCAGCTCGACTGCACTACTTTTTTGTTCCCATGATTACAGTCATTCATCAGTTTCTTAAAAAGTCTGTTCTTTTCATCTGATGTTTTTGAAAACCATATGTGTGGCGAAACGGCATGACGTCTGCATCGGCTAAAAAGTTCGTAATTTCCATGGCCATATATTGCTCTCTTCAAATCCGCAAAGTGCACAAGAACTATGGAATTAAGTTTTGGTATTAGTTGGTGCAGTGGTTGTGGCTTCCATTCAATGGTCTTTTTAAAAACGTGATTAATTGACTCACAATTGTTGTTGGTCCACAAACGATCATGTTTTAAGTTTTTCTTTGGCTGGGTAACGTGATCACGGAGCCTATATTTAAGATGTTCATCGAAGTAACTTGCGAATTCTGGCGCCTTTTTTGCGACATCGGCAGACTTTGATTCAAATTCAAAAGAATCTTCAGCTGAAGCAATTCCAGATTTTCCAAATATTAAATCGATTATTTCATTGCGGACTTCACCGTTGCTACCAAGTTTTTTTTTCAAATGATCAGATACATTATCTTTCATATGTTTTGTGCACAACAATCGTGTTGCTTTCTGGAAAACGTCATCAAGAGCCTTAGTTAAACCACTCTCATCGTCACTACCGATCCTCAAGTCAATGCATGACACAGTCTTATTCAAACGAGCTTTAACATGCGAAAAAAATGTATGGTAAGACAAGAACGAACCTTCCCAGTGTAAATACATAGGACCGACAAATATCGGGTGATCACCAGTCTCCTTCCTTACTGCCTTTGTATTTTTGTATACAAAGTTGGTCACAAAAACAGCTCCTAAATTGAAAGTTCGATCAATACCAAGTATGCGGTCAGTGTCCATTACCAAAAACTGTTGCATGTCTTTAAGTTGGTCTGAAGTGTAGCAAATCAATGATGGAGGTCTGTCGTTGCCCTCAGTATATATAACTTCTTTGACGAAATCGTCTCTATTCACCATCGCAAAAATGTCAATGACTTCACCAGCGACATTATTCAGCTTTTGGGACCTTTCCTGTATCTTTTGGTTATATGTAACGTTTCTGATCTGGTGATAGTCCCTTGGTGCCGTCTCCGGATCACTCAAAACCATATCCTTGTATATATATCTGCACAAGATTTTTTGTTTTTCACACCTTCCTTTATCTTTTCCATCACAACAGGATCAGTCCGGATGTATTCATGAGATGAACGTGTTGCATTACCGTGTGGCTGACCATTTCTCGGTGAAATGCCAATATATTCAACCAAAGCAATGTGCCCGCGACTTTGAAGATAACTTGGCAAGTTAGAAAACCAGCTGATACGTTTTTTGTACGATTGCTCACGTTTCAATGCAGTGTAGTATCTGTGGAGAGTTACGACATGTTCTGGTTGCGGACTGTAAGGAACCAAAGATTTTTTTCCTTTATTCGTTATCTCATAACAATAGATTCCATCTTTCTTTATTGTAAATTTTAAATAATTATCATTCATAACAATAAAGTCTGTCTTCATTGTGCGTCCACTATGCGTATCCCAGGCACCGCAATCATCAGCATAACAGCTTTGCTTCGAGTTTTGTATGCGTAATTTGTTGTCAGAATTATTCATTAAGAAATCTACATTGTCCTTGTATCCTTTAGGTATTGCATCAAACACTTCCAGGTGAGGATCACAAATGGATGAGTAAAGTTGTGATATAGTCAGACATTTGCCGTTTTGTAAGCGGGTTTTTGAATCAACATATGAGTTTTCTTCTATTACCTCCTGTATGTCACTTCCTGTCTTTGCAGTCCCATCTACGTCGGACGAATCAATATCCATTACTGTTTTATTAATATAAGTTGCATTCACAGACGGCATTTCCGGTTGCTCGATAGGAGATGAAGTCAGAGGCGGGAAGTCAATGGAGCTATCTAAATCAAAATGTTCGGATGTCTCAGGTTTATCTTTTATTAGCGGCACAAAATGGTTAGGTGTCCAAATATCTCCTTGCTGATTGGTTGAAGTACGTGTCCACATAACTGTTATGTATTCATCTTCATTTTTGCAGTTTCTTGGTATGGCCAACAAGTTCAGAAATCTAAATGATGTTACTTTCACCCCATTCAATGGAAGATAAACGGATTTGATCGGTGTGCGTATGGCCTCGGCAAGGGCAAGTATTGTCCATATAGATGACCATCCACTTTTTGAAGCACAATCTAAAGCAGATGAGACATAGTTTGGTGAAACCCATATAAGGTTCTTTGCGATAGAAAGAGAAGTGTAGTTATCTTTCCTCAAAACCATTTCAATGCAAGTACGAACACGCAATTCTGTAGACATTACTTCTGAACCACAAATAGCTATAGATACTGCATTAAACAAGCAGCTGCCATTGCCTGAGGTAAAGTATGGGAAGCAATAGTCATGGTAGTCACACGTTTGTAAATAACTGTAAGAAACTTGATCAATAGTTTTCACCATCTGGTACTGAGAATTCGGCACTTTTTACTTCGGAAGACGTATTTTCTCTTGTGCTGCAGTCTCTTCCAAATGTAAAAATCCATTCGAACTAGCCTGTAATTAATAAGAATTAATACGTTATGTGTCCTAATCAGCACAAATAAGTCCAAGACACACTGAGGCGTACAGGACAAAAAATAAGTAAACAAGAATATGTGTCTAATGGACACAGTGCCCCGCCTCGCAACTTTTTGTACAATGTTATATTTATATAATAATGTTGTGTTTTACATTGACTATGCGAAAATAGTAGCCAGGGTGATGGACAATAGTGCACGACCCGAAGGTGCTTTTACATAGTCAATTAATATTATTATTATACTGACTGTTGACTATATTTTGAACCGCTGAATTTGAAAATTTTTCTTTGGCTTGTTTGCTATCCTGTCAATCGTTAACTGTATCCGTGGTAACTGATTCCGATGTCAATTTCCATGTGTCAATGATCTCGATACACATTACACCATTACATCCACACATGAAGGAAACTTTATTTTTTAGCAATGAAATAATATATTTCAAGAGGCCAAAACAAAGTAACTTTATTGAAAACTATTTAACCCATAATGGTTGCAGCAAATACTTTTAAACAATACATTTAAGCAATGATAACAAATATGAACAAAAATTTTAAAAAAGCAAGACAGTATTACATTTTGTATTTCGATACTAGAACAGTATAAGGGTCATCTTTCCTCAGTTCTAATGACTGTTGTAAGATACCACTGTTTTATTTTCACCAACTGTTTTGGGAGAATGAATTACATTAGTTTTTTCATTTCTTCTTCTTTCCAATAAAATCAAAATACCCCCCCCAAACCAAAACCCCCCAAAAAATACAAATTAAAAATTACAGAGCTGTAGCAGACGGCACTCTTAGAAACTTGATAACATCAATTGCACAGGTAATCACGCGGATAAGTACCACCAACTTGTCGGTCAGATCAAAACTCCGCCTCCCGCACGTGATGATTGATGATGATTGACGTAGAAACCAATAGTCTTCACTACAGCAGTGCTTACTATTGCAATAGTGTAGTCAACGCAATTTCTTTTGAAAACTATGCGAAAATAAAACGGTTTTACTATAAAAAAAACTTTCTTACAGGAGGTATAATAATTCGTGATAGTGAAGCATGAGATTGGTACCAGGGATAATATATTGGCCGCGGCTATTCTTCCGGCTAGCCGGAAAAATAGGTAAAAATGTTTATTCTTCCGGCGAAAAATAAAATGCACAAATTATTCGATTTAAATTAAAACATTTTAAAGCTAACTTTTATTTCATAAAAATGCAAATAGACGACATATCAGATGTTATTTATTCAAATGCTATCAAATTATCAATTTTTTTTTATCCCTGTCCACTGCCGGAAAAATAGCCACTTCGTAATATTTCAATATCATTATTGAATATCATACCGTAATGTTTATTTATATAAAGTTTTGTGATAAAAGCATACATCCTTCACAGAAAAACTTTGAACATGCTGTAAAGTTAAAAAGAACGTATTCTATCATAAAATCCCATAGAACCTAATCGATCCGCTTTTAAGAATTTTTTGTTTTAAAATTCTGAAGCGGATTGCTTTTTTGAGAATCAATCATATATTACATTGTATATGTCGTATATATTAGCAAAAAGAAGGGAAACGGGGAATGTGTCAAAGAGACAACGACCCAAAGGGGATTAATCTATTATGGACTTCTCCCGACGGAACCGTTTTCCTTTTGCGTTGTCTGGTGCGCATAGTGCACGAACCGATAGGCAAGGGCACTACACCTTACAACACCAAGAGACTTGATATTATTGATCATCACACACACCGCCAAATATATACAATGTTATATCTATATATTATATATTATATTTCTTATATTCCTCTGAAATAAAATATTATCATAGTTATTTTATGTGTATGCAGGCAACCATAATATTTGCCCCGACGTACTGGGAACCACTAAGGTGTTATATTATGCGAGGCCAATAAAACAAATGGGTGGTTTCCATATGAGGGGATAAATGTAATTTATTCCATACATGTTTTAGTCACTGGGACAGAATGTAAGATGTTGCAAATTCCTCAGAAGGTTCAAATGTCAGACAATAGACTTCACCGGGTAAAAGATCTCATCGGTCAATAGACTTCATCGAGCAAAGACGTCATCAAGCAATAGACCCGATCGATCAATAGACTTCACCCGGTCATCGGGAAATGGACCTCATCGGGTAATAAACATCCAGGGATATGAAAATACAAAATTATAGACGGAAATATTTTATACTTAATAGAACGTATAAAATATATGTAAAAGGTATCAAAACTTTATATTTTTTATTTGTATTAATATTTTCTATTATATTACCGGTAAAAATTATATCAAGGGGAGAAGATTTCATAAGTTTAACTTGACAATGTGTCTTGCTCCTTTCTGTCATTTTATAAGCACATAAAATATGTTTTGTGTGAAATAAATAAATGACGTTGACAGTGTCTCTTAAAAAATATTTAGAATTTGGAATATATACATACCAAGGAACATGTATGTACAAAAACAATTTATAAATCGCTCATGGAATTAGTACACCCTGGCTATGAAAACAAAGAATTTAACATCAATTTCATCGTACACAGCGCAGTCAAAAAGGACGTGCTAGAGATCCTTGCCCACCCCTGCTTTGCATAAGTGCCATTTACACGTTTGTATCAGTGAGGCTTGTTTAGGGTATATTGGGATACGGGATATTTACCACTTTTGTTAATGGGATACGGGATATTTTGGATAAAAAGTACCGGGATTAGGATATTTTGACTATGGAAAACGGGATATTTCAATGATTAATGGGATATCTTCAATTTTCAAAGGGATATTTTTGTCCAGACTTACTGGGATATGGGATATTGGGACCCCCTAAACAAGCCTCATCAGTTGGTGGCATGTTTGTTCTGTGCAAATATTTCTTACACTGTAAAAACAAGTGTTATTGTTTTAATGCTATTATTAACACCTTCAGAATGACACTTAATATACATGTTAAAGTGTTAAGATAGTAATGCTCGTGTTAATCTTATAACACTGGTGTAAATTCCCATTAACGTGTTAATATGTTAATAATATTAACATGTTACACGTATAAAGATGTGCTTACACTTAATTCACACCTGAACGTGTTAAAACTTATTAAAGTGTTAAAAGTTTAACACTTTCAACAAATGCAGACTTCAAATGAAAAGGAATAATTGATCTGTTGCTGACATCTGTATTCAGTTGTATCTGTGCATTATGATATAGTGTATACCTTCTTTGGCACCTGTATATTTCAACATTGAAAGTGATCGGTTTTCTGGCTGGTTTTGTTTATTTTTTTTAAACACACTAGTATTTAAAAATGTAAAAGCTTCAACATTTGTATTTTCAGTGTATTAGTCTATCATTATTCTTTTTAGAATGGCACTTGCAATATTTTATATTGTGTATGTATGTATTTTAGCATATTTGTAGTGGTGAGTCTTTAGTAAATACTGAATCTAAAAATAATGCTGATCAAACATCCTATACACAAGCCCTAAGATCGCAACTAATTGCAAGTCACTCATCCTGTATACAAGTCCAAAGATCTAGGCAAATCGCCTGTCACTCACCCTGTATACAAGCTCCAAGATCTCAACAAATTGCCAGTCACTCATCTTGTATACAAGCCCAAGATTTATGCAAATTGCCGATCACTCGTTTTGTATACAAGCTCCAAGATCTCAACAAATTGCCGGTCCCTCATCTTGTATACAAGCCCCAAGATCTAAGCTATTTGCCGGTAACTCATCCTGTATACAAGCTCCAAGATCTCAACAAATTGTCGGTCATTCATCCTGTATACAAGCTCCAAGATCTCAACACATTGCCGGTCACTCATCTTGTGTACTAGCCCCAAGATCTCAACATACTGCCGGTCACACATTCTGGGTACAAGCTCCAAGATCTCAACAAACCGATACACACTCATCAAAATTTTGTAGTTAAAACTACGTAATATCAAACTTGTGCAAGGCTCTGTCCTTGTCGGATTTTTCATTTTAATTTACCTCGACCATTTTGGTATTTTTGCAACTGAAAAGACTTAAATTGTCGAAATAGTTTTAATTAATGGTCATATTTCGTTACATTACTGTGTAAATACACAGCAAGATCTTAACAGTGTCCGTCTAGTATCATTCCAACATACACATGACATACTGGCATATTCATTTTTTTCATTTCCGGGGAACTTTTCAAGTAGAGCTTCAGCCTATTGCACCAACCACCAATAAAACATCACTAAACCATAAATTCAGTTGACTATTGTGAAGTATAATAATATAATAAAATATCTTTCTATGCCTTTAATACGGTAACTATATATCATAATAACAACTAACACATTTCACTTTATCCAGTTTTAATATTTTGTTTAGTTTAAAATTCCTCAACAAAGTCAAAGTACTTTCGAATATCATGACTGGATAATCCTGGTCAAATATATTATATGTTGCTATCAATCAAGAACGTTTAATGTTTGTATTAAATCCAACACTGTGATTGCAAAGACAAATCACTGTCCAAAAATATGACAAAGATATCTTCATTTTTCTGGCAGCTGGTCAACACGAAAAACTGTCCATCATTTATTTTATCGTTTACAAGCGGATCAACTTGTGTGATTTTTGTAATGCTTGGATAATGATTGGAGGGATCGTTTCGGTGACTTCTGTGTTTGAATCCAATTACAGTCACTATTTGTTTTGATTTAATTTTCAATAATTGATATCAAAATTTATTATGTTATACAGAATCAAAATAACTATTGTGCAATGTACTAAATGTTTCTTTACTTCTACCGGGGGGGGGGATATAAGTGTTAAAAAAACATGTTGTTTTCAGTAGTGTTCTTCTGTAATCCATGTGTAATTGTATGTCAAACAAAACACACAAAACAATGAAGTGTGCACATGCTTTACTTTTGTCGTCTGCTAAATATCATTTTTGACAACCAGCTGATCAAGTTTCAGTTTACCTAGTAAACACGAAACCACAATTTAGATAATTTGACAAGCAGATCATTTATCATTTAAAACAGTAGCTGCATTTGCGTAGACATTTTATTTTAAGGAACTGATGTCATCCCTTTTAAAGTGACCAATAAACCTTTGACCCCTACATTTTTGAATGAAAAACATATCAACTAATTACAATGACATATAGGTCCCAAATACCTAATTCTTAAAAATTCCGAAATTTCCCCAAATAATTGCTCCAAGAAAAGTAACAAAACTTTGCAAGCCCTTATCATGAAAACGGTCCATCCACCAACATTCGCTCAAATGAACGAAATATCTGTCATAGCCTGACAAACATTTTTCCCATTACAATTCACTACCTATTTATTACCATTTCCGAATAATATCACAAAACATGTTTAGGGAGTTTTCTAAAATAACCCCCTCCCCTGATAACGAAACGACCCAAGACGGATACAATCACAACTTAACAGAAACTACAAAACCCCACCAAATTTCATCGACCTACACTTACCCACTTAGACACTCTGTGAAAAGTAGAAAAAACATTTTTTTTTACAATTTTACAATCCCAATAATGTCTATCCGTTGTACCGGATACACCTTAAATAAATAAAATAAATAAACAAAAGCATTGAAATGAAATATAGAGATAGAAAAAAAAGATTGTTACTGAATTATACCATTATTTGCCTCATGTTAAGCGTCAAGGTGTGACTCAGTAGGTCTGTTTATATAATAATTCACACCATGGTTCTTTATTTGTTTTAGTAAATTGATAAATAATTACCTTGAAAAATCAAACAATGATAAATATTTCTTTAAAAGTGTAATTACATATTAAAAATCAATGAAAAATACACACACAAGGTTTTAAGACATTGCGCTTCTTGTCAACCCGTCTGTACGTTTCTACTGTCCCGTGATCATGTTCTTAGTGGCACATTTATGTTCTTAGTGCACTAAGAAGCTTCTTAGCGGTGTTTAGACGTACCGGACCCGAAGCAGGTTCACAAGCAGTTCGGCACATTAGTTCGGCACATGTATTCACGTGTTTCTTTTTTACAAACTTTATTGATGTAAAGTTTTGAATGAAACCTTCCTATTAATATATGCTAGGCTATTGTACGCATACATCCGAATATAGACATAGAAAGAAAGTATAATGAATCTGGCTTAAAAACTTCATGCCATCATATTCATTTCAAGTTAAAAAATATGTTATTCAACTTTTTATTTTTTCTCTACTATTAATCTTTCCGCTGAGCTCTCAGTCCTGAAACAGTTCAATAAAAGATGTTGGGTTAACAGCCGAGCGGGAAAATATGAGATGCACTTATAATAACTTGACTCACTGACCCACATTTTTGGGTCACGGGGACAATTTTTTTAAAAAAAAAAGTCCCTCTGACCCGTGAATTTTTGACGTCATTTTTTCATTTTTTGCAACTTTTTCCGGTATTCGATCACATTTAGCAGAATGAAAGATGTTGTTGAAAGCTATAATATTATTTCAGTTTAGTGTTTTACAGCATATTTTTGCCAAAAAAACAAAATTCTTTCACAACAGAAAAAAGTCCCACTGACCCACACCCTGTCCCTCCAGCCCACAATGGTTGGCAAGGAGGTCAATTTTCAAAATAGCATAACTTTTTCATTTTTTGACGTAGAACTATGATATTTTGGTACAACACAGATTAATTCATATTTTATTGACCCACAAAATATTATCACGACCCAAGGTGACCCAAAGGTGACCCACTTGATAAAATTTATGTCAAAAATTGTATTTTCCTTATACCAATTTACACAATAATTGCATGCCGATGACATCTGCCAAAGACAAATTATCTACTAATTAGTACTGTAATGGAGCAGAAACACCCCTAAGCTACCAATTGCGTAATTATTTATAGACCTTGGGTCATTGTGAGGACAAGAAGAAGGGAAATTTTAACCTAGTATGACCTGAGTAGTCCGATCAGCCTTTGAGCCCCCATACGACACCTTGGTTTTCGCCCTTTTCTCTTAACGGGCAACTTGTAGGAACATACCTTTAGTATATTTCGAAAGCTTAGACCCTTATCTAGACATTTAGATAAGATTTTGGGTAACCCAGGCACCCTGGGGACCTTGAGTGTAGGGGAACGAATCTGTTTTTTGAAAAAAATGTCATACCGACCTCTAAATTTCTACATTTAATGAAATGCAGGGTCTTTATAAAACCAAATACAGGCATTATTCACAAAGCAGAGTCCCTTACATACATTTCGAGCCATAGTTTTGGCAAATTGAGCGGTCCCGAGAACCGGAAGTGGCTGGAAATAGAGCTAATTATGGCTGGATATAGACTGATTTTCGGTACCGCCCATGCAATCTATGCCTCCAGCGGCTTTTTCTGGCCATAGAGCGTTTTATTTTTTGCTCATCTACTTATAAGATCATCTCAACTACACTTTGAGGCCTTGTTTGTGGTCATTGATGCAGCCTTTAGGGTTAAAAAAGAGAAAAGCGGACCTGTGTTGACCCTGGATCTGCACACACCAATATTGTGCCACTACCATACATTGGAATTTAGCTTTATTCTCGTTACGGGGACTTAGTAGGAACATACCTTTAGTATATTTCGAAAGCTTGGACCCTTATCTAGACATTTAGATAAGATTTTGGGTAACCCAGGCACCCTGGGGACCTTGAGTGTAGGGGAACGAATCTGTTTTTTGAAAAAAATGTCATACCGACCTCTAAATTTCTACATTTAATGAAATGCAGGGTCTTTATAAAACCAAATACAGGCATTATTCACAAAGCAGAGTCCCTTACTTACATTTCGAGCCATAGTTTTGGCAAATTGAGCGGCCCCGAGAACCGGAAGTGGCCGGAAATAGAGCTAATTATGGCTGGATATAGACTGATTTTCGGTACCGCCCATGCGTTCTATGCCTCCAGCGGCTTTTTCTGGCCATAGAGCGTTTTATTTTTTGCTC